>JAODLL010048911.1:6397-19671 GCA_026546735.1 Forbesichthys agassizii | reverse complement strand
TCTCTCTCTCTCTCTCTCTCTCTCTCTCTCTCTCTCTCTCTCTCTCTCTCTCTCTCTCTCTCTCTCTCTCTCTTATCATATTTGTAATTAACAGAGAGAACTATATATGTTACGGTTTAAAATTATTTTATTTCTGGAGACACTTAGTAACTTTTTGACCTGACCCTGAATCGTGCCAATGAAAAGTGTCAATCGCTTCATTGTTATTTGGGATCATTATTTGTTGAAAGATAAAAGTATCGTTTTGTACAGTATTGCTTTTGTACAGAATTGCTTTAGGCTATCAATTTATCATTGACTACTTAATGTATCATTCAACTAATTTCTCAAAAAGGAAAGTTATATAGTATATTATAGATGAATCCTGAGAAAATAAATGTATTAACTCTGAAGTAACAACAGACACTTCACAGAAAACTATTTTCTTTCGTGTTTTGTTGGAACTAAATCATCTTGGTTAGATAGGACGAAACCAAACGAAATGCAGTTGCTAAAGCGATTTTAGCGTATCTTATCAACGAAAGCAGCAAATTCAAGTTCTGCCATGTTTCATATTGCTAATTACCAACAACGTCAGTACAGTATACCTATGGGATATAGGCTACTAGTATAAGGCTACAGTATAAATTGTGATATAGGTCTATACAATGTAGCCTAATTAATTAATTAATTAATTAATTAAGTAATTAATTCCTGCATCTAGTTATATTCTGTTGTTAATTTACAATCAACCAACCGTTAAATATGCTACTTTTGTTATACAACTTAAAAATATGTATTTATTAATATTTTTATTTATTTAACTTTATATGAAAAAGACGCAGAAATACTATAGCCTACTGTAAATTCAGTGCATATTGCAGTAGTAGCCTACGTTCCTGTGTTGTAGCTGTGTGGTGTATGACTAATGAGCCCATGGCGCCCCCATGTGGCCAATGAAGATATCGCGCTGGATAAATATTGTTGATATCTGAACCATAGATCTGAACTCAACAGTCAAGCAAACAAACACAGCATGTTGATATACACATTTTACAACATATTTGTAGGATCCCAATCTATTGTTAAACACTGAGATGTTACCTCCCCAGGTAGAACATGGTTGATGATCTTAGATTGGTCGTTTTTCCCACATGACGACAATAACATTTGTCTTACGTTTAGGTTTTTACCGGAACTCTGGTATAATCTGCATAACACTCTGATAGGATGAGATGAAGGTTGGTTAGTCCAATCATATAAGGAAGATTGATTGAAATGTATTAACACCTTATATGTATTAACGCTCTTATGACGAATCCTTTTGAATCAAGGGGTTCACGACAGATTATTGTGGTGAAACTAAATTGGATCTCACGAGATCAGGATGGTCTCGATAAGATATGAATTTTAGGCCTGTTCAGTGTTTCCAGGGTATCTAATTACAAAGAAACAGTAACTGTAATCCATTACAGTAATCCATTACAGTTACCAGATGTAAAGACAGGTATTTAAAAAACAATTAGAGGATTACTTCTAGGAGTACATTAAAATTTAAAAAGGAAGTTTGCTGAAGAAAAACACAAAACAATCAGATGTTCTATTATTAATATAGTATTAAAATATTAATATAAATAAATAAATATTAAAATAGTAATGTCAATCAATAATTTATATGAAATCCTACTTTAATATGATCACCCGAGCAACATAAACAATCACAAAAATAGAATGATTTGGCGCCGCAATGTTTAACCGCGAATAATTTAAAAGTAATGGAAAGTAATACGATTATGTCAATGCATTTAGTTAATCTAAAAATTACGTTACTGATTATACATTTAGTCTGGTAATTTCAACTGTAACGGATGACATTTTTAAAGTAACCTACCCAACCCTGACTGTTTCTGACGGTGCACATTATATGCTTCACATGCCATTATACTTAAAGTGGTGCTATATTACATTATGCCTCTAGATGTCATACTAGAGCACCAGCATCTCTGACCAAAATGACCACCTGTACCTTGTCTGAGCAGCAGGAGGCCGTGAAGAGGGCCAGAACCCCCTCTACATCTGACTGGTGGCTCGTCTGAAGCTGGTCCGCATCGCCTATGGCAGGGCTATTCTGTTGTAGATGGCTCCCTGCTCCAACACACCAGAGTCACATGAATGGGTCATTATCAGGCTTCATTTGAGTCATACAAAAAGGAACATATCTTTTAAGTGTATTCAACAATTTTTTTTTGACGACATGAATTGATTTGTTTGTTTCTGGTCTTTAAATATCTCACCTTGGATTACGTTTAGGTTCACTTTCTGTATAGCATTATCCTTCTGTAGGTGGGCTGTCAGTGGGTTGGAAGAATAGAGCCAGCGTGTCAGTGATGCTTGAAACATAAATCCGAAGACTCCAAACATGTTTATGGTGTTGGCATCCAGGTATATACAACGTGTTATAAACCTTGGCGCCGACGCACGTTAGATGTCGCCAATGGACGTTGCCTTTTACTCTGAACGTCGGGTAGATTGTACGTATCGTTCAACGAGCAAGTTACTTACATTTTATATAATAGTTTGTGGTTTGTTTGTTTGATTATTTTGGTCACATGTATGCATGGACATGTATTCAATAGATTGAAGCAATCTAGATTATTTATCAGATTTGGCAAAACTACACATTAACAAATGACTACATAACATGTATGAACTTCTTTTCAATCTTGTGTTCAGAATGATGTGAGTTTACCCCGTATGAGGTGGGCATCTCTAAATATGGAGCATTTGTCAGAGCCGAGGATTTTGGGAGTGAGTTCTACCTTGGTCACTTGATCAAGGAACTCCCAGAAGTTCAACTCCACTTTCTTATTTATTAAAGGGCAACAACCATAATACAAAATGCACTCAATGGCCGTGCAGCACTGACGTTAGATTTACTGTAATATATTATACTAGATTCAGAGCCAAATTTACATCTGTGTCTATACAAACATTTATATATTTGGACAGGCATATGGAGCAGCTCCATGTCTTTCGACCTATCCCAATTATGGAAGCACGCCACAGGGTCTCTTCCGCCCTGGATGAGAGCTGACGTTAAGACCTCAGGTACAGAGACACAGCGTTCACACAATGACGCATTCTCCCACACGGACAGAGGATAAAAGCCGTAGAGAAGAGACGGTGCTTAGCAGTAACGCTGGTAACGTGATCATGTGGTTCGTGTGTACTCGACACCATGGGTTGTGTCCGAATTGGGCAAGTGGGAAACTGTGAGAGAGTTGATTACATGACAAATAGATGGACAATCTTATTTCAATGACCCCTCTCACAACAGAAACTACAGCTGAGAAGACAGCTCTTGTCCTGGAGCCAATCACAAAAGGCATTCAGATGTTGAATGATTTCTTTAGCATCCATCCAGTCCATTCCCAGATGTACAACTTCATACGGGGCTTTTGTCTTTATGAGAGCTACAATGAAAACAACCAATTTAATGCATGGAAGGGTATGCTTCCTATTATCTTTTTACTTTATTTTGCTTTTAACGTGGAAAAATATCTAACCATTTGCCCCTAAAAATACATTATTCATTGCTTGACTCCTCTCATCACAAGCAAGTAGCCACTTCTTCATAACAGCAAGAGAATGCGAAGGTATAAAGATCTACTCTATATATACGGACATTTTACAACCTAACCTAAGATTAGAAATGTTAAAGGAACTATATATGATCTTATCAACCACTAGATGTGACTACCAGTGTTGGGCAGTAGCGTCGCTACTAGTTAAACTACATTTCTCAGTAGCGTGACGGTAGCTGTGCTGTTTTCTGAATCAAATAACTCTTCAGTAGTGAAGCTACTAATTGATCAAGTAGTGTGGTAGCATCCACAGAAGCTACATTTTCCCAAGCAGTTTTGAATCTGCAGCTCAATCTTAAGTCTGATACATCTGCTAAGAATCAGTACGTGATGCCATCACATACACGGACCTAGGCTACATGTGTAGCCGATAGAAGCACTTCAGTATGGCGGTGATGACGTAGACGTAGGCCTACCAATCACTGGGCTGATGCCTGAGACTTTGATGCAGGGGATTGAGGGGGAATAAAGACAAGACTGAGTTTACGTGATAGAACAGTGAAAGCAGAGAACACAGCGTATTGTTTAATAAACAGTTGAACTGAACAGTTTTGCCCTGTTTATTTGTTTGTTTGACTTTTGAATGTTGGTACAATAAAATGTAGGAAAAAAATAGCTTAAATGTAGTGAACTACTTTTGCCGTGTTGCAACTTGCATGTACCTTAGTTTGCTACATTTCTCTTGGGGGTAGTTTCAGTGTAGTGAAGCTTAATTTAACGTAGAGTAACTGGTAGCTCAGCTCACTACATTTTCAATGTGGCTTGCCCAACACTGGTGACTACAGCACCTCATACAAAAACAAATGCTTCGAGGAGCTAGACTGTGTATGGTTCTTCCACACGCTACTGACATTCATGTTTGTTAAATTAATAACTTGTTAAATTGCCAATATTTCTAATTTCCTATACATTTTCTCTATTGACTTTTCGGAAAATCCTCATAAAATGTTTTAAGCTTTAAACCAAGCTTTATTTAGGGATTCTGAGTGTTCGGAACTCGTTTACATGGAAATGTTTTAAACCCTGGGAAGTCATCGACTAGTGAGTATGGCTAACTAATTAACTAACTAAAAGAACCAAGGAAGAATATGCATTTTCTGGGATTCAAAATAGGTTATGGGATGCACAGTTCCTTCACTTCTACAATATGTTCCAGGTTTAACCCTCTTTATATGAGGATTTAAAGAAAAGTCAATGGAGAATATTCATTGGAAATTTACTTCCGGCACCAAAGTCCCAAAAAAAGGTGGGCGGTCCCAGTTCCGCTCTATCCACCAAACAACATCAAACACGAGTCAACAGCAAAGAGAAGCTGCTTGGCGTTGTCGGAGAACATTTGGCATATTTATCATGGGTATAACCAACATACAGAGCTCTGCTGCTCGTACCACAAATGCATGTTCCTTACAAATAATCAGAATATCCAACGGTAAAAGACTTATTGCCAAGAAGCATTGTTACAACAAAGAAATAATCAACCAAACACAAATGTCCTCACTTTTTGTGTTGTGTTAATATCCTGGGTTATGTTTATATCAATTGCGTGCATGATTTGTCGCCCCCTGGCTGCTGCTGTTCAGGCCTGCACCCGGACTCCTTCCCAAACAGTCTGACACCTGCTCACGCTCGTGGATGCGGCTCACTCCGTCAACATTGCCTGTGAGCCGGTCCTGCAAGCACACAGAGCCGCGGACCTCATCATATCCCTCAGCTACTCATGGGAGCCAGACAACGTTTTGATGGTACGGTTCATTAAAGGCGGAGTCAGCGATTGTAAGATGACACTTTTTGTGAAAAGTTTGTTGTATATTTCGTCAACATCTTCCTCGGGGAAGGGCCGCGAGCTGTCCATTATGTGTGTGTGCTCTGAAAAAATAATCTGGTGTTTCTACACAGCAATGAGCCTAAATGGAAACAAACACAAAGTGGTGCAGACAACAAACAACACAACACAACAACAACAACAACAATAACACAACACTATCTAAGTCTTGGCAATGTGTCCAGAATTTCTGAGGGAGCACCTTATGGCATTGAAGGGAGAGTTGTTTTTGTTTTGATTGAGCTATTTGATTCATTTTTCAATAGCTTACAATAAATCTATAAACTCCAACCCTCAACTCACTTATAACCATTAAAGTCAAAAATAACCCGTGTAGTGCCTTTTAAAAAAGATCTCTCGGTTTAGTTGTTCATTGCAATAAAAGCAACATTAACATTTTTAATTGTTTTCCAATCTGCCAGGTCATAAAACAAACCTCAAATTACTGCATGGACCACAAGATTCCCTTCCCCTCCATTATTTTAAGAAACTGGCAGCGTAACCAGTAAAGGAGCTCTACATCTTTGAAGACAACGAAACCCCCAGCGCCAATGCCATGCGTTTGCCAATGCCAAACAGTCCAACCCACCAACCACAAACTAGCATGCAGAGAAATAGAGAACCGAGCCCAAATATCCAAGGCCCCGCCCACCCCAAGGAACCAAAACCTTGAGGACCCAAACCACTTCTCCATCCCCCTGCCTCCAGTCAGAAGACAGAACACTGAAGGCAATGTAGAAATAAGTCGCGGACTGAGTCACTCAATACCACAGTGATACCGTCCCCCCAGGCCCCACCCCCATGGCAGCGACAAAAGTGCCACCAGATCAGCAGGCCAGACCACGGCGGGCGTGTAACCCACCCCACAATACCAGAGCGCCCAACCGTGGAAAGATAATCCACCCATCCAACCCACACTACACCAGTGTCCAATGACCCGCTCCAAGAACCACATGGCTGGTGATCCGGAACACATCACTGCCCAAACCAACACCCCAAACATCCCCCAGTCCCCATGCTCCGACTAATCTACAGAATCTATCAGGGGGTCTATAGGGGTTGTATATCTACAGTGTCTATCATGGGTCTATAGGGGTTGTCTATGGAATATTATATATATATATATATATATATATATATATATATGCACACACACACACACACACAGTATCTATCAAGGGTCTATAGAGGTTGTATAAGGGATAGTATATCTACAGTATCTATCAGGGGTCTATAGGGGTTGTATAAGGGATAGTATATCTACAGTGTCTATCAGGGGTCTATAGGGGTTGTCTAAGGGATAGTATATCTACAGTATCTATCAGGGGTCTATAGTGGTTGTATACTGGATAGTATATCTACAGTGTCTATAGGGGTTGTCTAAGCGATTGTATATCTACAGTGTCTATCCGGGGTCTACAGGGGTTGTTTAAGGTGTAGTATATCTATGTAGGCTAGTATATCTATACTATCAATCATAAGACAGTGATTGGTCACTGTGCAGGTAGCATGCATATGTTGGTAACACACGGTGTCAAACAGAGCTTGTTGTACGCCATTCTAACCACTATATTACATGTTTTCTTTTGTTATAGCTACATAACAATAGCTGTCCAATGGTTTATAGAAATTAATTAGTTAACTCTCATGTGGCCTTCACTGTGTCTTTTGTATTCAAAAATGTTTTTATTTTTATTTAAAACATGAATTCTGTAGTTAATTTTTATACATTGCCCTATTTTGTAGTTTACTATGATATGTTAACAATTTGGGTATTTTGTATATTTTTACTTATATGTGGGTATCTAATAAATGCAATGTCTCGTAATAAATGTTGATGTATTTTTGCCAAACCCTGCTTGCGTGTGTCCTTGATGGTTAACCCTCTCTTTAAAGGTGCGCTATGCAAAATTTTAAACATTAACATTGCAGCAAACAATCATTTTCTATGTAGTTATAGTGAAGTACTGGCGTCATGAGAAGAGAATGACGTCGTACTTGAGATGCTGGTGCTTATGGTGACATTTAGTGGCAGAAAATCATAGTTTCACATTAAAGAGAAAAGAGATTACAAACTGCTGTCATGCACAGTGGTCTAACACAGTGGTCTTCAATGTTTCTCGGGCCAAGGACCCCTTGGCTGATAGGGGGTCCCTGTGCTGTTTCTATCACATAAGGTATAAAATATTTAGTTACTGGGCCAACAATAATGTTTAGGGCAGCCTATGGTGCCATGTATAAAGGTAGGCCACTAACTAAGCCATAAAATAATTATTGGTGATTTATAGAACATGCTGTATTCACTGTATGTTAATTTCTGAGTCCCAGACTCCCTGTTGAAGACGTCTACGTTGAAGACCTCTATGCATGACCTATCTTGACACGTACTGTTGTGTGTGTAATTGTACATTTGGATAAAAGCATCTGCTAAACCTTAAAGTCATGATCACTTATGTGAACACCATGATGACACGTGTCATCCAGGCATCTTTAGGATACAGGGCGTTGCTAATTATTGGGGCATTGGTCCCAAGACCAAAAGCTCAGCTCCAGTTGTAAACCAAAGACATTATCAGATGAACATCTTCTCTGTCCCTGAAAAGGCACCGCCTTACGTCTCGGAATTGAATTGAGTTAATGGCATCAGGATATGATACTGCAGCAAAGCATGCTATCAGTACCCTGGCTTTATCTAAATGGGATTTAGCCCCCATAATGGGATTCGACTGTCCTTTGTGGAGTTACCACACTTTGCTTCGGAAAATCTTGTACAGTAGTTATTCAAACTTTTATCACACATTTCATGAGTAACTTTAGAATTCCAGGTTTCAAGTTATAGATAAATAAAAATGAGTTTGTGCTGTACAGTACATTCTACTCCTTTACATGCAAACTCAGTGAGTTTAGGATGGTATGAGGCTAAAATAAAACTAATTTGAAGTTTTTTATATGCATGTACGGTGTACAAGGTGTACAAGGCTCAATTGCAAGTAATGTCATACTAATCAAATATTTCATTGTTTGTTTAGGACCTCTACAGTGATTGCTGAATTTAATAACATTAATGTATGTACATTTTGACGATTTTATGAGATTATATCTCCACACTGGCCTGGGAACGCCTCGGGATCCCCCAGTCAGAGCTTCCAATGTGGCTCGGGAAAGGGAGGTTTGGGGTCCCCTGCTGGAGCTTCTGCCACAGCGACCCGACTCTGGATAAGCGGATGAAGATGGATGGATGGAGAATGTATGTAAAGTATTACATTACTGCTTTGGACAGTTGTAACCGATCCATGGGGCGGACCATTTAAATTAATTTACACATGCAAATCTACTGTCAAGCATCAGCCACGTCTAACCTACCCAGGCCACACTATCAGCAGCAGGCTTATACAATGCAGCCAAGTCCTTAAATAGAGATTGGCTATCATTTACTTTACAACTTAACTTAAAACTTAATTTAACACTGGAATCGGATCGGTACTCGGAATCTGTATCGGTATCGGGACTGAAAAAACTGAATCGTGCCATCCCTATTATTTTGATGCTTTTCTCAATATAATATACTTTGTGATACTAATTGTTAACCTGTACACAATTAATGCGTGGGACATTATTAAAAATAAAATACATTAACATGCACATTCATCTCACCCAGATAGTTCACAGGAAACACATTGTACCCAACCATAAGACACGCACGCACACACACACACACGCACACACGCACGCACGCACGCACACACACACACACACACAGATCACACACACACACACACTTACATTGACCAACCATCCAACCACACTTAAATACCCACTGGTGGGGAGAGCCATTTTAACACAAACAAAGACCATGGCTAAAAGCTTTGTCTAAAGACTATTTTGTTTCTCAAGCCAGTGATGATATCAGGGTGTTAGCTATGGGATGATGGCTGTCCTATGTTTATGCTAACCCAAATACCAAGTCAGATGTTTATGTCAGTGACATTGCCCAGGTTAGGTTTAAGAGCACCTACAACAGCTGTGTTTTTTTTTTACTGTATACATCAACTGACCAACAGGTTTATTGTAAGATAATTATTAAAAGGCGTTATATTTGATTTATTGTTGATGTTGTACGTGATTACAGTTTGAACACTTAACAGACACAATTTGAAATATGCCAGTTATGCAAACAGAACCATTAAAGGACAGAATGTGTTTATGGTTTATTTTAGTGTCTCCAGTTGTTCAGCCATATGGTCCACTAAATATAAAACGTTTGCAGCACGTTACTTTCACAGTGATCGAAATGGGTTTACCAATCCTTTCACAAGAATTAAACATGCATTACTGCCTTGCCAAGAAACGAGAGCTCAGAAATTCCAATATTATGTGGTATATTATATTATTATTATTATTATATTTTATTATATTAAGGTGCAGTGAGAGGTGATATTCATGCATGCAATATTAAGATAATAAAATAGCAACATCAAACCTCACCCTGCTACCTAGCCTGGCTCCGCCGGACTATTTCTCTCAGATCAATTTCCTTTCACTGAGACTATATAGTCTGACAACCCTGTTCGCATTAGCGTTAGCACAGCACGCTGTCCAATAGTTTAAACCAGAGGAGGAACTAACTAAGAGGAGGAACCGACCAGTAGGAGGAACCAATTTGAGGAACAGATTCCCTGGGATGGGGAGCGTGGCCTGGGAATATTTACAAATAAATATTGTCAAGACCAGGCTACCCACCCACCCACCCACTCTCCCGTTTGCATGACCATACTTTGGTATATGAGGGTTTTTTAAACTATGAAAGTCAGGTCAAGGATGATGATTCTGATAATATACTGTAATTTAACCAGGTGAAAGACTCCTTGAGATTACAATCTCTTTTACATAAAACCAGGCCAACACCTTTAAACATCAACATGAACATATTTACAGCCAATCAAATTAGAAAGCATACAGAAGTTTTAGGCAAATCATTTAGGCAATTACAATAATTTTTCCCTTGTGATCTGGCTAAAGTAGGCAGTTGGACCTTATATTTATCGGAGGCTTAAGAGCTTCAGTATTGGGTTTAACATTATCCTACATTCTAAACTAAAGCGTCCTTACCTTATAGCCACTTTCAAACATGTTTCTCAACATACTGTAGCGTGCAAACGGGATTGACTGGCAAGTATCCCAGCATGCCTTTGGCATTAACCGTGTTCCCTTCCTTTTTGTTGTTTATGTAGTTATATTTCTTTGCTTTGTTCACTGTAATAGACATTACATTTATAATTGGCCATAATGCTATTATTTCAGTCTTGTATTATTATTATTATTTTTTATATATAATGATGCACCGTGAGTGTAACTGTCATTGTTAAATGTTCTACCTTTCACTTAACATTGAGATAAGATGTGTGTTTTTACCTACTTTGCTTCCCTAAATGAGCAGAAGGTAGTATACTTACATACTACATAAGAGACCAACGGTACAATACGTTTACCATGTCTACAAAGCGTAACGCCTACTATTAGACACATTAAAACAATAGAAGTAAATAGTGAAAATGATTACCTGAATAATAATAATATAAATAATAATACATTTTGTTTGCCGACGACTTTCAAAGTTCTAATGTGACTGGACAATTTTTTGCTGAACGCTATCTAGTATTTATTTTTGAGGTATTCCAGGGTTTAACAGAAGTTAAACTCTACTTACATGCATCCACAAGATTAGAAATATGCTAGGTTAAAACAATCTCACTCTGGTATACATTTAATAGGGTACATTCATTTTTCACGATCCTCGATTAAAATTTGCATTCCAAATGTTTCTCCACACACGTTTGCTTTCTACTGTAGGCCTAACGTAAGATGAACGGGGAGTGATGGGTAAAGAGACCAGATGACGAAGTCACTAATGGACTCCCCTCTGAGCCCTCAAGTCACTGCAGTGGGGAAGGATGGCCCAGTAGGGCCAGACCACCATAAGTGCCGCATATGAGCAGACGTCTCCGGGGCGTCAAGGCTGGAATATGTCGCTGGCGCTGAAGAAGAGGTCCACGGCGTGCGCCGTGCGCTTATGGAGACTCTTCCCGCACGTGTTTCTGTCGCTGTCGCTGGTGGGATACGCGGCCCTGGGAGCGGTGATTTTTCAGTACATCGAAGGAAGAAGCGAGAATGCGTATAACGAAGAATTTGAGAAGTTCTTGGAAATAGAACTTGTGACTAAAGTACAGAACCTCACGGGTAAGTGTCCACTCACCGCCCACGAAACGCAGTAGCAGTAGCCTACAAACCCATTACGGATAATGTTTTATTGACGTTTTAATTACACCACACTTAACATGTTTTATAGCTTTCTAATTGTAGTAGATTACATGTTACATTCTGTTTCACGTATTAATTATATGTGGAATGCCCCTCTATTTCAGAGAATAGTTCGTACACGCAAGGAGACATAGTGGCGAAAGTTAAACACGCGACCACACATCATTTCAAGTCCATTTGGCTTCAGTCACCGGAGAGGTGGAATTTCTTCGGTTCCCTCTTCTTCTGTTGTACAGTCTTCACAACCGTTGGTAAGTCAACTAATTCCGCACAATGCAGTAGTCTGCTGTCTACCTTATCTCAATAATTTGAATATCTATTCCCTACAAATGGATGGATACAAGTAGCCTATAGCATATTCCTCTCACGTTCCTCTCATCCACGCATGACACGTTTTAAAATCATGCAAATGATTAAAAAAAGACCAACATACTGTTTTATAGGTAATGTAGCTATAGCATATGAAATACCATGATATTACAGGAACATCAAATAATCCTATGTAATCAGCATCATGTTTTTTATATAGGCAAACAGCTTTCTTCACTGTGGTCTGTTCTCGTTGGCTCCATGTCGTATCCATGCCTGTATTGATGTTACAAGGCAGTAAATATCAGCTAGTAACTCTGTCCCACTATATCATAACAGCAGTAAACCATGTAGGCCTACACATCTAAAGTGCAAATGTCTAGAGTACACTAATGTCTCTCTCACTAATAGCTACCTGGCAGTATATAGCACTGCACTTTATTCACAACCTCCATATTCTTACGAGCTCTATGCCAAATCTGTACAGTGGACCAGTCTCTGTGCCTGAGCGCGGGTCTCCTGTATATACTCCCTAATCACCACCTCCTCCATGCCTAACACTTTAACACCTCACAGCATCAACATAACAGGTTTCTTTGTCTGTGTGGTCCATGTATAGGGTGTAGGGGGCTGGGGGGTGGTGCCAGACTGTCCCCTCTTAAAGTTTGAATGTGTTTCAGGCACTGAACTGAAGGATATGTTTTGTTTCGGAGGCCTGCAGCCGCACTGGGGAGCATTAGTCCCCACAAAGACCCACAAGCCTGCAGTGTTACTCACTATCTTTTGAAAGTGGGCCGCATTGATTTTAAATTAAACTTTATCTTCCAAAATGATCAGTTATCAATTCAGAGCAAATTGAAAGCAACAGAACACATGCAATTGATTTCACATCATAAATAACAGATAAACACATCAAGTAGACTACATCACATAGAAGACCCAGGTTAAGTTCTCATTCTCAGTAGTTGGATGAGGAAAAATGTCCCTGCTGCTTCTTGAACGAATTCATTCTAAATGTATAGTCTGTTGTTGCCATCCTTGTGAGGCACTCAAGGTGTGCGTTGGTGAGTCTGTTCATTTTAAATGTATAGTCTGTTGTTGCCATCCTTGTGAGGCACTCAAGGTGTGCGTTGGTGAGTCTGTTCATTCTAAATGTATAGTCTGTTGTTGCCATCCTTGTGAGGCACTCAAGGGGTGCGTTG
>JAODLL010048890.1:0-19671 GCA_026546735.1 Forbesichthys agassizii | reverse complement strand
CCTATCAATATGGGCCAACATTTCTAAAGAATGCTTTCAGCACCTTGTTGAATCAATGCCATGTAGAATTAAGGCAGTTCTGAAGGCGAAAGGGGGCCAAACACAGTATTAGTATGGTGTTCCTAATAATCCTTTAGGTGAGTGTATAAGACCTGTAAACTCGACAGCGTTTTCCAAAAAATGAGTAGATTTTCATTGGCTTTTAGCATTGTCTCACGAAGCCTGAATCTGTAATTCCGGTGCGACGGAAGTGCAGTAGCCTGCATTATTCGCTCATTTCAGTTGTTAAATATTTTAAGCGCTAACAGTACACTAGACTACTTCTCTTAACAGAACAATACCATAAAACAGCCAGAGTAGTGTTGGTAAGTCTCTCAACAAATGCCTCTGTATAACTTTAACGTCTGACTATGTCATTAGATCTATCAGATCTTTATGCAGTTAGCCAGTGCTGTGTTCCAGACTTTACGTAAGGCCGTGATACTATGTCAAAACTAACAACGTCTCTGAACATTGGAATTGTTATTATTATAGACATAAGAAAGTACATATATAGTAAAGATACAAGCAGCCTGTTAGCCTGTATACGTATTACTGTATTTGACACCAGTAATACGTGATCTTTCCTTCAGTCACAGAGTACCTAACCTACATATAGCCATATTTCGACCTGTCATTAATGGCCAACCTTTTCCTCAAATATAGCCTGTTGATCTATGTATTCTATGTTTGAAGACATACAATACCAGCCTCTCAGTTGATCTTTTGAGTATCATGCGTACAGCTGTTGCAGGAGTCAGGAGAGGCCATTCCCATCTGACAAGAGGTCAGAGGTCTGGCAAGTCACATAGGAAGATCACATATAATGGCATTCATATCATTTCCTATTATATCTCCCTCCGGAACATTAGATTTGTAATCTGAGAGAAGTGGTGTAGCTCCCATAGAGAGATCACAGTTCTGATGAGTTCACACGGACTTCTTTGTAATTATGCGTCAGTCAAGTCCAAAAGGGCTGTCTGGTTATGTGCATCAGTCGAACCTCAAGTCCAAGCCACTAGGGGTAATTCAATTGCATCGCTCAGTGTTTTCCCCCCTAGTGCTAAGGACATACAGGTACTGTATACAGTCATTACATTATCCTCATTACAGCAATATGGGCTAGTTAAATCGCTGTGATTGTTCTGACATTTCTGGAGCATAGCTGTCCTCTCTCATTTCTAGGACACATTACAGAGTATGACATTAGGTGCATACTATTCAATCTTTATTATGTTTCTAAGTGAAAGAGAATATAGATGAATCAACATATTATTATTATTATATTAAGTAGGGGTTATTAGGCTAATAATTTATCATACAAATCTAATAATAATATGTGTTTTGTCAGAATGCAAACAATACAAAACCAAAATGGTAATTAATAAACAACTTGTAGTTTTGTTATTAATTTAATTGTGAAATATACAGTATTTAGTTCAGGAAAAAATTGTCCAAACAAGCAAAAAACATATTTGCTTTACAGTACTGTATATTGTGTACATCTATGGTATGGAACTAATTTGGCAAAAAAATAAATGGAAACAGTGTCAAATAATTGTATGGGCCTTGTCACTTTGTTTGTTGGAAATGTTGTCCAATATGACTTTGGTGTCTTTGAATAGGCTGTGATTAACAGATGAACAGATGTTTTATGTTTGCAAACACCTCTGCCTATAATGCCTTTAACATTGTCAAACAGTTTAGCCTACAGGAGAACTACTTATCTGTTCACATGTATGCACATGCCTTGGAGGCAAATGTATTCCTGTATACCCTATTGTGTAATCAAATATAAAATGAATTATTATGCGTTGCTTTAGATAAAAACAAGACAATGTTTGTAGTAAATCCGGCCTTTGATCCAGAAAATGTGATGGGCGAAGAGCGAAATGCCAGGAGGATTAGGCGGAAATGGATTGAGTGTTATATTTATGTATGAGATGATAGATATGCCTGAACACATTCTTTATCCAGTGGTAAGGCCTTTTCTTTAATAGGTTATTCTGCATATCTTTTAGAGCTCCTTGTCAGAATTTAATTTCGGAGACCTCTGTGTTTACGTGATGTTACCTGATAGCCACTCACATAACAATGATTTGTTGCTGCATGTATTTATTTGTATGTTTTTTGTTTTAGATTTTTTTAAAGGACATTGCAGTGTTGCTGCATTCATAGAGTGCACAGAGGTACAAATCATTATGTAAATGTAGAAGGAGAGAAGCAAAGAAATGGACGAATGAGAATGTCTATTGTTCCATAGCTCCATCTCCACTAAACCTTCCCATTGATGTTGGCCTGTCTGCTCTTCTCTGAAATTATCTTGTGTACTATTGATTAGTTAACTTACATTTTGGAAGCACCTATATTCAGCAAAACAACAATTATACAAAAATAATGCCAGTTCAAAAATGACTGTAAGTAACACCTTCCATAGCAACATACTATCAGGCTGTATAACAACTGGATGCTGAATGCTACTGTAGCTGTGCTAGCTGTTCTCAAAAGTCTGGAATATAAATCTGAGTATGTCTAATTATCCATATGTGTTGTAAATGTAAATGTAAATGAGGTTACACACAACACTGGCACCGCTTCAATTCAGTGGATAAAAATGGCGACCTCTGCTATATCCACGGCCCCTCTAGGTAGACAGAATGCTCTAGAACAGTGGTCGGCAACCTTTTTGATATGAAGCCATATAATATAAGGCCTAAGTTTAAATATGACATCACATCAAAATCAAATAAGGAATCTGTCATTTTATTTACACCATGAATAGCAACAATTCATACAAAAATAAATGTTTTCTCCCATAATCAGGATATTATAATTATATAAATGTATAAAATGCCATCCATGAAAAACATCCACATCTGAATAGAAATCAAATATACCAAAATTACACAAATTTGGGTTACAATATATTTAGTTGTAAATTTCACTCATGGGGGGAATTAAGATAACAATCAAAACAATGAGAATAATACAAAAACATCATGCTTATGCTTATCTGATTTGAAATCATGAATCTTGTTCATAAGAAATAAATGTAAATATGTACGAAACGAAAAGAGAGCTGAGCCGCAAGGCAAAGATTAAGATTAACCTAGTAAATTTAGTTCCTACCCTCACCTATGGTCATGCAGAGTGGGTCATGACCGAAAGAACAGGATCTCGGGTACAAGCAGCCAAAATGTGTTTTCTCAGAAGGTTGGCGGTCGTCTCCCTTAGAGATAGGGTGAGAAGCTCAGCTATCCATGAGGAGTCGGAGTAGAGCCCTTGCTCCTGTGCGTCGAAAGGAGCCAGTTGAGGTGGTACGGGCATCTAGTAAGGATGCCTCCTGGCGCCTCCCTTGGGAGGTGTTCCAGGCACGTCCAGCTGGGAGGAGGCCTCGGGGAAGACCCAGGACCAGGTGGAGAGATTATATCTCTACACTGGTCTGGGAACATCTCGGGATCCCCCAGTCAGAGCTTGCTAATGTGGCTCGGCAAAGGGAGGTTTGCTGGAGCTGCTGTCCCCGCGACCCGACTCCAGATAAGCGGGAGAAGATGAATGTATGGATGGATATATATTTTTTAATCCTGTGTGGTTACAGATTACAGTACCCATTTTAGCTAAATGATTGTAATGTATTTTCTGATGCAACATTTTTTGCAATACTTTTCTGCCCCATCATTGAATGCTTTCTCACTCTTGGTCTCAAAGTGGCGTTTAACACTCGATGTTCGGCAAACATTTTCAAGACATAAAGTACACACAGTACGAACCTTCTGTACACAAACCCCCATTCTTGTGTCCAGGAGGGCTGAAATGCCCGAACATTTACTACTTTAACTTTCTTAGCTAGCGAACCTGCCATTGCAGACATGCTACTGATCCCGCTCCGGAGTCCGGCTCCAGGGGAGTACTCGGCTACTATGGTAACGTACGGTAGCCAATCAGAGGCTTGTGTTTTCTGTAAGCGGATGGATCAATCATACTAGGTTGCGCTACGGCAATGTCAGTGGAAGTCCTAACGTAATGTAGGCAAATTTCCCATGCGGATTATAAAGCATCGTACTATATTAACCGGATGAGCGTGTAGCCTACTTAAGTTATTATTATTTTATTAAGGAAAGATAGATTAAAAAAAGCTATTGCCAGTGTGCCATTGGTTAAGCTTAGCGTGCCCATGATGGCAGGCGTGCCTAAGGTGGCCGACCCCTGCTCTAGAATGATTTGAATTTCCTTGACATTTAAATGTACATGCTTTAACATTTTACATTTCCTAAATCTTAGTTGTTTTTGTTGTTGTCTCAGTTTGCGTTCAGGCCACCTTTAACATTGTGAGGATAAAAAACTCTTTAGGCCATAAATATCATAGATCACTGCACAAAGCGTGTTGTTTTAAACTAAACCAATAGCCACGCACACTGTTGTCTGGTCTGCTGCTAAGTATAAAGCAGAGGTTAGGCCACAAACAGGCTGCTAGAGCCAAAGACCAACACTCCAGGCGAGGCCTCTATTGGATTACATGCTAGGATGCATAGCCATTTCTGAGCAATGAAATCCTTTAGTGGTTTAGTTTATCCATCGTATGTTAGCAAATGTAAGACGGCTGAATACAAATATAAGAAAGAATTGGTAGATCAGTGTTGTGTGGGCAATTTCACCAAATCATTGCATAGATCTTTTCCAAATACTTTAGTCAGTATTATATTCCCCTTTAATCTATCTATCTATTTATCTTATCTTATCTGATCTTGTCATATCTTCAGTATATTCTTTGAATGGCAATAAATCCTTATGTTAGTTATGCACTGTCCTACGTTCAAGGACAAATGTGGCATGTGACATTAGATGCATACACTGCATGGTAAGGTATTTCATTCTTGTAGGCCTGGTGGGAGAGGACTGTTTTAAATACAAGTTGAGATTGACTGCCAGAGACAGCTGGAACCTGACCTTCTCATTGGAAACAACCTTATATTTGAGAGCCTAGAGATTCTGGGGCCGTGCTTTGGATATAGAAGATAAGACAACCGGTTTGGGCATAATACTTTTTTTTTTCATTGTAGAATTTTTGAATTAATAACATATTACCTACTGTAATTTACTGTGATTAGGTTTTCAAATACCTATCTGACTGAAAATATGCATTTGTCTCTACACATCGAAAATATGTATTTGTCCGGAATAATCGCCATCAGACGGTTTAGCCGATAGGTTCTGAGATTAAATCAGGGATAATTCGTTTCATTTTTGGCCTTGGACTCCCACCTGACCATGGCCCCTTCAGCATTATAGTATTTCTCAATCGCTTTGGTACATTTTTCGATTCACTCTTAACAGTTGTAAACCCACTTGTACATTTCTCAGAACAATTTGTACAAACAGCAAAACACAATGTTTTTCTGGCAAAAGCTCGTAACTTGCTCAAAATCCTTTGTCTAACTCTCAAAGCACATTTTGCATCAATGAACATGTCATTACCATCGGAATGTCATGTCCTTGTGTCATTATTGACAAACACGATGCTCAGTTGTGTAAAAATGCAAAAGTTGTGTTGTCAATATAAAACTACACTCTGTTGGTATTGTCTGATGTATACTATGGCTACATTTTTGATAAAAATTACAATATTGAAAATGCACAAGGCTGCACTCTTTCTGTTTCGGAATTTATCTATTTCAACAGTACAAAATAACACATTGCTACATGTGAGATTAGACAGGATTCACATGTAAATTATGCTTTCACTTTTGGTCTCTCAACAATAGTGTCATTGTGATTCAGAAAAAAACACACAAAACTATTTCATAGCAAAAAAAAAGATGAAATATTTTGACTCAGTCTCATCTGTAACATTTGCAAACCAGCTTGTTCATTTCTCAAAACTATTCATACATTGTACCACAATGTATAGTCTAACGATCTGCAAAAGCTTGTAACTACTGTAAAAAAAAATTATATCTAAAAAAAGTACATTTGTATGTTGAGGATTAGTCCTTGTATAATTTTCTACCAACAGGCTAGTCACAATGCATGCATGTTCTCAATATACTGTAATATATACAGTAAATATAGTGTAATATTTTCTAATGTGAACTACAGTAGGCTAATATTTGGAGGACAATGATCAATAATGCAGGCTGCTTTGAATAATGGACTGCATTTATATATACTGAATATATACTGTATACTGTATCCATACAATATATACTGTGTGTGTGTATATATATATAAAGAAAAACACAGTATTACTGCTTTACAGCACAACATAGCACAAATTTGAAACAATATATCCCCCAGACTTACAGTATACAGCAATGTCTATGCTTGCCAATTAAAGATTTGATATTTTATAGATCCAGTTCTCTATCTACATAACTAGCTGATTGATTATTTGTTGATCTACCACCACCTCACATATTCCACATCAAAAGTTAAAGTCAATGTTCACCTGAGAGCAGCTTATGAATTCAGGACACATTTACATACTAGTCTAATACAAACGATAGCTCATTCAACAATTGTGCATGTAATGACTTAAACAATGAACTAATGCCTAGATCATAGACAATAGCTCATTAATCAGGATTCTAACAACCCATTCATTTGAATCTGGTGTGTTGGAGCAGGGAGACATTTAAAACATTTGCATAAATGTGCAAAAGCATTTGCAATTTGTAAAGAAAGAGATTTTTTTAAAATGATGTGCACAAATGACTTGATGTTGTGGAGGTTGGACAAGTAGTTTTGAGAATTTGAGAATTTGAGGCCACGACGTCCATGTTGGATTAGCCGCCAACATCGTCAGCCGCCTCCATCAACTTCTCTTTCATGGCAATGATTTTCATTTGCATAATAATATCTCGAACCTGACACGCCAGATGGTTTGCTACACACAACCATCTGGGAAGCTGTCCATTGAATGGGTAGGCACTTTCAGAAAATCCTTGGCAGGTGATTGGATGAGCCATCTGTCATAACCCTAAATCACACCGTAACTGCGAGTATGATCGTGATTGTCCATATTGATACTGGAGCTCACCAGTTCAAGATTGTGTCACAGTTCAAAGTCTCTCCACCGCACTTCAAATGCTTGCTGACCCATCCCTAGTCAGTTTTGTTTTTCTGGAACTAAATGTATGTAGGCCTACTGCACAGTACTAATGTAAAGGTTGGTAACATATGAGAAATGACAAATCAGAGGCATAGTTCTATGACCTCTAACCTCTGCCACTGAGTGGAAGGGCAGCTGCCAACTCAACTGTAATAAACTGTAATAGACTTAAAATAAGAAAAAAACTACTGGATGCTGTTTTCTTTGTCACACTTTGCCAATCTTTGTAGTAACAGCTGCTGAATTCCATGCCATCACTCTGTTATTAAAGGCTTTGTATGTTTTCTGTGAAATTGGCTGCCTTATTAAATAGTCAGGTGGAACGAGAGAGGATGCATTGTGACCGACAATTTCAGATTTTCAACTCACGTGTACAGTATGGCGATGGAGCAATCTCACACATTTATTTACAGGCTCACTGAAGGAGGAACGGTTAGGCAATTGTATTTGGTTAGGGTTAATATACTGTGGCCCTACACCTGCACTCATACCCCACTCCCAGGCCCCAAGTAAATAAAAACAATAGAGGAAACATTAGGTCTACTAGACAGGTGTGCTTGGAAAGATGAATTGGTTGGAACAGAAGCAATTTGACGGTCAGACCCAGTGAGTGATGTGGCATGTTGTTTTGGTCCTTGGTCTCTAGATTACAGAGCCATTATTGGACCATGAACATTGAAACACAGAGGATTGGCTAAGCAAATTAAACATAAAACCAGATACATGTAGAATCTATATAGAATAGATATGTGTATTTTTAGATTCACAATGTCAGCCTATTTGAATGGAACTGTTAATCTATAGGTGATATATTCTATATTTTATTGTCGTCATTGTTGGTCTTTAGGGCAATTATTAATTACAGTGTGTTGTAATTACTATTTAGTTTAGTTATAATTAATTATTATCATTTAAATATGCATATTCTTTTATAGGTCACATGCTTTCTCTCTCTCCAGCCTCCTGCCAAATCACATACATTGACTATAGCCTACCGTACAATGTCGCCACCTTTCTACATTATTAGCTCATTAGCAGTTCCTCCATTTACACCACTTGTAACTAACTACTCATCGATTATCTGACATGCATGAAAACGTGGCTACTGTCTCTTTAAATGTTCACCTTTTAAAATTCATGAAGCGAGATGTTTCATAAAAACGACTGGAGAAAGCAGACAAAAACAAACGCACACTTTTATGCCATCGAAACGCGACTTCTCCGAGCACACAGGTCGCACCGCACACCTAGAAGAAGACATACTGTGGATCTACAGCCTTCTGGACTTAGTGGGAGGGGAAGAAGTTTCCCCAAAGACAAGTGTGGATCCCTCAACAAGACGATGCCTTCTTCCTACCCAGTCTTACACGCTGATCAGTGGATTTGGTGATTCCTGAGATAAATAAGTTACACCTATTCAACAGGACAGCGAGACTGAGCCAGAGAATGCTCCCACAAGTCATTAGGATTCTATATGTCTTATCTTTCTTCTTTTTCCAAGGAGGATTTATCAGGTAATGTCCTGTTTGCTGCTAGTTTAACATTCACAGCGGGTTATGTATAATGTATGTGTTTTTTCATAGTCTTCGGGATATGATTTATCACCTACAATACTTTCAAACTCTGTAATAAATAGCCAATCGTGTCTCTCTTATGGAGAAACGTTATCTTGTAAATGCCGCTATTGTTCACTCTCCTGTCATCTTGAGCTCAAATTATTCTTTTTTTTAAATCTCACAATCTGACCGAATAAAGACGAAAATTAACACTGAAATGTGTATATTAACTCTATATAGGTCTATATTTAAAAACGCTTTCAAACACATTATGTTTAAGCATTGTTCCAAACTACCTGTGGATTTTCGTTGTTGTGAAGTGTTTATTAAATCTTACGCGATTTTATGTTTAGGTGGCAATATCAAACCAGCGATTATTTTTTATTTGTTTGTGATTAAATAATAACGCTTTCCTGTAATGTAGGGTGTCTAGGGACCTTCAGCAATAACACATCTCATCGCCTTCTTTGTCTCTTATTTTGTTCGTCTCTCTCTCTCTCTCTCTCTCTCTCTCTCAACCCCTCCCTGTCAATGGCTTTGCTTGTACTTTACCTTTTGCATATTCTACTATGTTCACCTTGCTTTTACGCTGCCACATCCTCTGTCTAGCGCCTCTTCTATGTGTCCATGGCATAGCCTACACTTCACCACATCCAATCATATTTCTCTCTATCTATCGCTCTCTGTCAAGAAAACTTTTTTCCCCGACACTGAACACTTTCCCTATTTCATGCCATGTCAACCCAATGTGTGTGTGCGCGTGTGTGCGTGTGTGTGTCAATTACGATCTACTTCATATAATCCTAGAGACAAGCATTCATAGATAAAGACTGTGTGTGTGTGTGTGTGTGTGTGTGTGTGTGTGTGTGTGTGTGTGTGTGTTACGAGCACCCCCCCCCCGGGTGACAAAGCCTCCTTAGAGAAATCAGATGTTGTCCCCACCACCCAGTTATACAGTAGGAGTCCAGGGAAAGGGACATGCATGGCTGTAAGAGGAAGAGAAGGAGGTGATACAAGAATGTAAGGAAGTGAGTGAGACCAGAGAGGAGGTGGGGGAATACAGTGTCTGATAACAAGTGGATATGAGCCTGAAGGAGGTGTTGAGGATAACAAGCTGTGCTCACTGCTGATGTCACTTGATCTAAAATAATGCTTAGCTGATGAGGACTCTGTGGTCTGGCTGCTTCACCCACTGTACAGCACGCTGCTAAATGACTGTAAATGTAAGGCGAGAGAAAGATTGGGGTGGGGTGATTAGATGATTAATTTAGCTGGAGGAGGGCGGGAGATAAACGTGGGGTGGGGGGGACTGCACGTGCAGTAGGAGGAGTAATAGGGGAGAGGATGAAGAAGCAGTGGTGGCTGGCGGGCATAGGGTTTATAGGGTGGAAAGGATCAGTGTGAAAGGCACCCTCCTCGATAATGCACCTAGAACTGATCCCTTTACTTTTGGCGGGAGTGCATGCCCCCCTCTCGAGCCTGAGTGCTGAGGACTGGCTGAGGGTTAGCCAATGGGAATGTTGGGTTTGACGGAGTGAGGAGTGAATCACGCAGTTGTATTTGAAGGATCACAGACGATCTGATTGACGTAAATGTCATCGCCAAAGACTACCCAGAATGAATGAATGCATCTTGGGAATATTGTCTATAAACCTTTCTCGTATTCACAGCTAAACGTGAGGCACTGATGTTTCTTTCAGCACACCAGACTACACATTGCTTTTAAATGCATTGTACTGTATTAAAGCCTAGTGCGCTGATTATTTGATCCCAGAGACAGATCTATAACCCCAATCATTGAGAGGCTCTGCTATATTTTCTGATGAGCTCATTTACTGGCGTGTGTGTGTGAGACGGGGAAACCTAGACAGATACCGCCCAATATGGTGGGCCTGGTGTGTATGAGAGAGAGAGAGAGAGAGAGAGAGAGAGAGAGAGAGAGAGAGAGAGAGAGAGAGAGAGAGAGGGGGGGTGGGGGAGGCCACATATTTTACATTGTGGCAAAGGTTGCATGGTTCTTTGGGCGACAAGGACGTTGGCATGGGAGGAAGATGGTGATTAAACACGCACTGTATCCACAAAGGGGAGCAGAGAGTAACTCAAACTCAACATAGACTAAACCGCTGAGGGACTGTTGCAAAAATGTGGAAGTCTGAAAGTTCGGAGATTAACCAGGGTTAAAAAGACATAGACAAAAGATATTTGACACAGCCAGATAAGATTTTTTACTGGGTGCCTTCATGAGATTGCAGCCCAGCATTTCGTTACAGTGCTTAATACTTTTCATCATATGAATGTCACTTGGAGTTAATTTGCTCCTGGTCAAGTAGAGTATAGGTTCAAGTGCCTCTAAATGACTTTCTGCCACTAGATGCCACAATAAACCAGCATCTCAGATCAAAACAAATGAGGTGGGCCACACACACACGCATGCACAATCTTAGCTCAAGAAGCAATTACTCTACTATAACTTAGTTTGAAAATAGTTTGATGCTATTTTAATTTTTTTAATTTCACATAGAATACCTTTAAATTCATCTACTGCTACTCTCGTTGTCACTACACACATGGAATTGAATAAACACATAGGACCGGATTTACTAACATCCCAAATAAAGAGTGCTAAATTACATGGGCATTGTATAATTGTGCACGTTTCATTTTAGTACGTATTACGGGTGATCAACTAAGAATTATTGCATAAATGACAACCATGTATTTAAATGAGAAGTTTGCAAGTTTTAATGGTGTAATAGAATATAATACTGTAGAATAGAAGTGTTGGTGGATGAGACAATTAAACGTATTGGTAAGCTAGAGCTACAGAGGAAACACCATAAGGGACAGTATCTGTGAGAAAGTAAATGTCGTAGGTAAAACAAAAAGGACCTCAGAGGAAATGCAAAATGGTTAGACTTAACCCTCATGTTCTGTTTGGGGTCTGTGAGACCCCATATATGAATGTGCATAATGTCATTTATTTTCTTGCTGTTATTTAGGGTTAGCAATAGTTAACTCAAAACAATTTAACTTCACAACGCACACATATACAGACACACACACACACACACACACACACACTATAGACCCACAAACATTTAATTATTCCCGATATATATGTAAGTGCTAGGAAGCAGATATTCAATGTTTTTCATGCCTTCCTTTCAAACATATTAAATATATATGCTGTCGCAATCACCTGAAATAGCTTTTAAGCTTGATAGATCACATTGCGTGTAATATGTATGTGCACGTTCCCCTCCCATTATTTTTCAGGTTAACATTAAAACACTAAAAATTGCAAATGGAAACCATAGCAAATAAACAATACGTGCTCTTTGCCCTTTTGAAAGACATTCTTCACGCACACCGTTAGCAGATCATCTTGCGTGTTATTTGCAAGTGCTATCAAGTTTGCATATGTATTTACTCATGCAAACCTTTAGTAAATCGGGCTAATGCTATATACTGCATACGTTTTAGGACCAGCCAATATTTTATTTAATGCTTTGAACATTGCAGTTACTAATATCAAATAAAAGCAATTTTTTTAACTCGTTTTATATACTTGTTTAAATTGCTAGAAAAGCGCTTTGCTCAAAGGAAACATTCTGTAATTAAATAAACACAAACTTAGACTTCAAAAGCTATGTCAATATGAAACAGGATACTATCTGTGGGATATTTTGAATTAAATTTTGAATGTGTTCCTGGGTGGTATATTGTAGAATAAATGCTGTAATGTCTTGAGGCAGGTAAATGGAGGAATGGAGACAATAATAAGTGTGTGTCTTTTTAGTGAATTGGAATCACTATGTAGAAGTATAATTTCTGTGTAAGGAGACAACATTTTCCTTTGAATTAGTCTGTCACAACCACTCTGGGAGCTTGTTATTCCTCTCCGAAATATCTATGAAATCCATACAACACACTTTGCTGTTAACACAGGTGATAGCATTGGGCATGATGGCAAATAAAAGAAGGCAGATGGTATGTTCACGTGAGTTAATGACTAAAACAACGAGGGCCAAGTTGGAGACGAGTGTAACAGAAGGCCCTCCACAATAGCACTACAATTGAGCATCGACTCATGCATTGAATGTGAAGAAAATTGATTTAAAAACAAAATAGAATTGCAATGGAACCAAAGATTTGTTATAGTTATAGTATAATTTAACTTGGTTGAATATAGGACATTTTATCTGCTCATTCTGCACAGCAATGACTGGCTTTGTTTAAGAGGATGTGAACATGCATTCTTAATACATACAGTTTGAGGTGAAACAAAATCTAATGTTCTAGAAAGTTACTAGAAAGCAGTTCAGACAGAAATACTGTCATTAGACCTACAGTACTGTATAGGTTTGTGTTTGGTAGAGGTCACTGCTTGCCGATGTTTCCGCCAACACAGAACCAGCGTCCAGTCTGATGCTTTTGACACCTCGAAGTGGGAAATTGTGACGGATGATTCATGCCTGACTTTACCCAACACCACATACGTATATCCTTTCTATATCTGCTTATGATGAGCACTCTTGGATTTGTCTGGAACAACCTTGGGGGGAAAACCAACATTACAATTGTTATTGTCTTTGACGTGGAAATGTGTAGATCTTCTATGATAAAAACTTATTTGATACTTCGAATATATTATTTCACAACATGATGCCAGTTTCATTTTAGTTGATTAGTTCAGCAGTTCTTATGTAAACTGTTACTGGAAATGACCTGGATATTACCTGGAATGGAGAAACGTGTATAGCAGGGTAACATATTTCTTGTGAGCTAAGTTTAAAATACTGTATGAATATCAAAGTATTACCCAATGCAGATCAGTGTATAAATGTGACGTATGAGATCTGCAGACACTCTAGTAAACAGGAATCACTCAGCTATAAGGCCAACAAACATCCAGGGGTCAAGGGAGGAACTGCCAATGTTGGAGGCAGTTGATCGTGCTTTCAGCAAGGCTTTTGGCACATCTTTCCCTTCACGCACGCCCAATATAAGCCTGGTGTCCCAGAGGGAGAAGAGCACATTTTGAGCTCCCCCATGTCTGTGAGATACTGTGCAAATAGGCTTAACCCAGTATTACCATGCTAAGTAAGGTTGGCGGGGAAGAGAGATGATGTGTTTCTTTGCTAATGCAACATCTCATGTAATTACATAGTGAAGTGAAGTGCAAAGATGAAGGACGACAGCTACAGATGAGACTCTCCTGTTGTTACCTTTACTTAATGCAAAAGGGCATATAATATTTAAAATGTTCTTCTACAGCTGTTTCCACTATGCACTGTGCCCAAAGCTCTTGGTCCAGTATGTATCTGAGCACAGGTAACAGATGGGTGACACTGTAAACAAAATGCTACAGTAATTTGTGTTTGCAAATTAAAACTGCCACAAGACCAGTCAATAGCCATTGACTAGAACAGGTCATTATGTTCCCTGCATTTAGATACATGAACTAGCCTATGCCCCATTATACAGCCCCATTATGTAATTAAGATTGACTTCACAGCCTGGAATCATCATCAGGATCATTGCAAGAGTAAAGAGCTGTCCGTTATTCCACGACCAGGACGGAATCCGAATTGTTCTTCTTCAATCTGAGGTTCGACAATCAGAAAGAAGAGAATTGAGGAAATCATGAAGAGAACCAGAAAAGGGGACCAAAGTGATTTGAAAAGAGATGATGATGAAGGCCTGCAAATGCGGAAGTACCATGTCTTAAATGCGCCTGAAATAGAAATCACATTTCGAGTGTAAACATTTTGAAATAAGCATATAAAAATATTTAATCGAGCGAATCTCTTAGTTACACCAACATATATTATAGAAAATAATCTGTGCCAACACAAAATAGTATTATAAAAGACACATTTTATTGACGTATGGACTGACGGGTAGTTTTTCATTTTTGGAGAGGTGCACGTCAGCCTACACCGTAGCTACGCCGTAGCTTCACGCGCCGGTATCACCTTATCCGTAACTGAGGCTGTAGCTTTGACGCAGAACCATAAACAGGCCTTCAGACATGAAGCCTGTTAACTTAAGACATGTTAATGATTATTCTGAAGAACTGTGATACAACTCAGTTCTACATTAGGCCTGAACAATAGGATTGTAACCCTCTTCACAATACAGGATTATAATAAACACACAAGTGGCATCAACCCTCTCTACCCCCAGCCTGCAAATCAGCTGAGAATATGTATGGAGAATGTACTGTGGTCTGAACAAGAGCCGAGACAACACCAACCCTTCCCATTATCTTTCCCAGCCTGTGTCTGGCATGGCCAGGGAAGCAGAGTTGAACCGGAGCAGGGAAGAATCATCGAGGGGGATTAAAGCTGTGCTCGTCAGATAACAGCAGAATGAGATGAGAGTGAGCCTTTGCTGGCATGTAACACAGGCGCTCGTGTAGTTCCATGGCACGCTGACTAGACAAGGCTCATCTACTCTTGTAAACAAATTATATTAAAGGAGGGGTCAGCGATTGTAAACTAACACAATATAGGTCAAATTCAGCATATACTATTTCCCCAGGGTCCGCTTGTGTGTGCTGAAACATAAATCAGACGTTCCTTCACAGTTCTGGCTCTGTAAATGGGAACACAAAGCGGTGCAGACCGTACCACACAACATTATCCAAGCCTTGGCAATGCGTGTCCAATAAGAAAATAAAAAAGGATGGAATAATAATGTAAAAAAAAGAGACATATAACAACCAAAATTGGCATGAAAAAGTCCAAGTCAGGGCACTCAAGATACGTTTGTGCTATAACAGCCTTTTATTAGATGGGCAAGAAACAATAGAAAAATAAATGGACGCATATCGGCCTTCACTTTCTTAGTACAAACCGTGAGTGCCCAGACTTTTTAATGCCAAATTGTGGTTATTTGTCAGGGCAGAGCTTCTGAGGGCAATTTGGGGGAGAACTTACTATATTGCAAGTTGACAACTTTCATGAGCAATTTGTCTGTTAATAGGATCTATATCCCTAAAGCTATTAGGATGTAGCAATAACAGGCTCAAGAACAGCCTGCAAAACTAAACTAACAAAATGTTGGAAGACTTACTAGCCTCTAAAGAAGCCCTGGCAGGCTCTATTCTTGCGATCTGGCATATTCTAAAGCAGGGGTGGGGAATCCTGGACCTGGAGGGCCACTGTTCAGCATGTTTTAGATGTCTCCCTGCACACACCTGATTCAAATGAATGAGATGCCTTTAACAGCACAGTTCAGGCAGAACACTTTCTTGTTTGAGCCTAACCAGTTAAAATCTGCCTAACAGGTAGGATTTGTTTTTTTATTTTGTTTTTGTGTATTGGTGTGTAAAACGGTCTTAGATCTTGGATGAAAGAAGACTGCTTTGCAACTCTTTCTTGCAGGATTTAATAAACAAAAGTGCAACAAATACGATCAACAGGTTGCCCATATTATGTTTCAGAATCATGTTAAGACACAAACCAGCTGGATCACAGCTCTGTACAACCCAGTAGCCCAAACAAACGGTCTTCGAACCTGTAATGTTTGTGCTTGTCCTTTATGCCTGACAAGAGAATTTTTTCCTAGTGCAATCCACATGGTTGGAGTTAGATGTTAGATTCACATGGTTTATAATGACAACAATTATTATTATTGGTCAATGGGTGTCAGGCTTGTTTAAGGTGGACTGTTTTGCTTTTTCTAAGCATCTTATAAATCTATTATAAATTGTTTGCACTTTTAGCGGTAGTGTGAATGACATTGAAATTCAAACCAGAAGTTTGCTACGCATAAATTAGTTAAAAACTAATTGAAAAGTTTATTTGAAGATTTTTTGAAATAACACTCTTCCACTCCAATCCTTCTTCCCCTGATGTAGCATCATTTGGCAGTATAATTAAACCCTCACCGTCACATTGGCAAACAGCACTGTGATATGATACGGCACATCCTACTGTAGTGGTGAAGGTGTGGAAAATATGTAATGCAATTTTCCACTGCAAATGCTGCCCCAGGCTGTTGCTGTTGGATTTAATTAACATCAAATTATTTTGTTTAATAACAACCATACATTTTTAAACCTTAACCGTGGCTGTCTTGTAGTTAATTGGCCTTGGTCAAAAATGTAACTGGACATGGAAGGGCACAGGAATGTGTGTGAAAAACAGGATTAGTTCCTAATCTGTTTCTCCTTAATAGGCTTCAGCAATATTTTAGTCTATATATTTGTTATCTGTGCAAGTCACATGACATACACTGCCATGTTGTGTATCCAGCGCAGAGTGGCACCCGTTTGTGAAGAAGACATCGCTCCAGAAAGTGCCGTTGTCCTCCAGGCACAAAGGTATTGAGTTAGTGTCCGTTCGGTCTTTTGGACATGCGACTCTAGCCTTGCAGGATACGAAGAGGAGCCTGTGTGTTCATCTTGCCAGTGGCTGTTACATATCTGTTAAATCGCAAACATTAAGCCGCTTGAGTAAACAAAATGCAAATGGATTTTTACAATCAACCTAATGTTTCTTATCTTAAAGCAATGTTGATCTTGTCAACAAAACAAATAGAAGACCCAAATAGAAGGCCCAAAAGAAAATTATGTTTTCGATGAGGGCCTGAAGGTATACTGTGGGGTTATGCACCATGGGTACATCATGGCGTGACAAGCCAGTGTACGTTTAATTAGAGGAAAATACAGTGGACAGCAAATGGTTTAGAGGGAAGAAGATCAGTAATTTAAAGTCTTGTTTATGTTTTGGTTTGTTAAAACACTTGTGCTGATACGTTTAATCAAAATGCAATGTGTATTGCATAAAAATACACAATGTGACATTGTTGAGCAATCGCAGGAGAGGGTGTATTGATAGGGTGTATGGTGTTTTTCGCTTGAGTCAGCTTTTGGAATTGTAATGCAGTACTGCTATCGTATTTTCACAAGATTCCTCTATAAGATTTATCTTGCATTTGTTTGAGAAGGCAGCCATTGTTTATAGACCTGAGATGAAACCAGTGGGGATTATGTTCATGAAATACAGCAAAACAATGCAAAATCGGTGTGTGGATTCAAATTGAGTTAATGAAGCCATGCGTGCAGTTAAGTGTTTTGCTGAAGTACAATATAAGTTTCATTAATTTGCTCCATCCAAACTTATGAAAGTATGTTAATTACATCAACTAAATAAATAAGTGTGTCAGAGTGCAGTCCCTGTTGTTTCGCTGAATGTATTGCAGTGATGGTTGTTCCAATTAGAGTGGTGAGTCTGCGAGTACTGTCTGTGGGTGGTGGGTCATGCTGTGATCCACATGTCTAGAAGTTGAGAGAGGGATATGATACCTTCAGACAACTGGTACAGACAGAACATCCCTACTGGGAGAGAAACAGAAGGATTTATTAAAATAGGGAAACCATTTAGGCTAAATACAGTCTATTATAACGTGCATTCTGGAAAGTTACTTTTGTCCTTGTGGATTTGTATTCAATACTCTGTTTTGAAATGTACTACTGATTATATTGTTTTGCAATTAAACTCTTTATGAGGGATAATTTCTAAATACTTGCTAGCATTGCATTTAAAATTGAATGTCATGCTGGGAATTCTGATATTGTTGGTGTTATTGTGAATACTGAAACTGGTATTTGAATTTTCTGTTGAAAATGTTTAGTTTTTCGTGAACACAATTTAACACAATGCAGCAAATCAACTTCTCAATATACTGTATATGTTTGCATTGCAGCGAGTCCTAACATTTATCCATTGGAAAGTAGAAACATTGCTCTAAATGTTAACTCGGCAGCGGCGGTACAATCAAAAGACCAACTCATTAGCGCTCGTTCTTCAATTATTAATAGCATGCATCAGTAATGCAGGACAGCATTTCAGAAAACCAGCACTTGCTGAGTGGGAAAATGATAAAGCTCGCCTCAGTGGGAAGTAGCATACTTGGCAAAACACCCGCTGAAGACACATTGCTTGATGTTTTGACTAAAACTGCATGCAGGATGTTTTTGTTGTGCAGCATATGAATTACTTTTTATTTATTTATTAATTTATTTAAGATTAAAGCAAAGCAGAAAAGTATGTATAAAATGTAATTTAGGGATGTTGCTATTAAGTTCCTTGATTAGCACACACAAAGTCAACATGTTTCTAGAGCTTGTACAAGACTAAAACCAGACCAATGCCAGAATTTATTCACTTTTGCATTGGCCCTAACCCTAACTAAAAATGGCCAACACAAAGGTTTGTCTGCACAATTCTTCATGTCTGTTTTAGCTCCAGGAAGACTGAGAACTGTATTGGCTATATTGTGACTGTGGTTTACAGCCAGTATAGTCTAACTGAGGGGATGTGATCACAGGCCATGCTCACAGCTTTGCATCACATCAAATTTATGGGTCATGTATGGTCCAGTTGCTACAGGTGGTCAGTGACTGTAAGATAATACATTGTCAAATTCAGCGAATATCTCCTCAAGGTCTGCTAGATGTGTGCAGAGAATATTAATCCAGTGTCTTTGCACAGGTATGACTCTGTAAACGGCAACACAAACACATTTGCTATGCTTCTGAGGGAGCACCCTATGGCACTGAAGGGAAATGTGCTTTTTTAAAATTGTTTTTGTTCAAATATCAACAATCTTTCTCTCGCATTGCTGACTCCACTTTTACTGTGCGTGTATGCCTGCGTATGTATACGCGTGTGTGTACATGCAAGCAAGCTTTTATTTATGTGTTCAATTTTCTGCGTCAGATAAATCCTCCTTGATATAAGCTGAGGCCTGTATTTCTTCCTCGGCTCACCCCACTAGCTATACTGTACGTTCATTTATTGAAGGCACTAGGGCTGGCCCCAAATATTCGATTATTCGGGCATTCGTTTGTTGGGTATGTATTCGATTTCAATATTGGTATTCGAGTATTCGTTTTTTCACATTATGCATGCATGTTTTCCCATTAATCCCTACTGTCTCCATATAAACCCACAT
>JAODLL010048879.1:0-19676 GCA_026546735.1 Forbesichthys agassizii | reverse complement strand
TATATATATATATATATATAATATTTTAATATTTTTTTATATACATTATCCCAAATATGAGGAAACATTTTTTGTCCAATAACATTAAACTGAAAATAGTGTGGACCAAGCCTGGGCAAAGTCAGGCCCGGGGTGAGATGCGGCCCTTTCAGACGTTCTACCCGGACCGCCGGTACATCAAACATAAAAATAATAATAATACAACATAAAATTACTTGATGAGCTCTGCGGAATGTTACTTTATTTACTGCTGCGTAAAAGAAAACATATTTAAAGTCAACTGTTAGGTTTGATTATGAAAATTGTGTTGCATAGGAATTGCCTATATTCATACTGTATATATGCAAGTTTTATTTTAAAATGTGTTAACTTAGCATGGCCCGCAAAGTTCTCTGACGTTTTCAATGTGGCCCCCAAGTGAAAATAATTGCCCACCCCTGGTGTAGACAGTAGCTGCAAACACTAGATATGTAATATAATAATTGGAATATCTACATAGATGTACAGAAACCAATTTTCAGCAACCTTCATTTCTGTATTCCTAATTTAATAAAAGGCTAATTGGATATTCTAAAATATTTTGCAATTCTGAAAACATTTAAGAGCAAATGAGTGAGAATGAAACCTAGTCTAGTCTTGTTCTGAGATGCAAAGGATATTCAATGTGAGTTGACATTAATACTGCTACTGACTGAATCCTGCAAGGCATTCCAAAATAGTGAGAGCTTTCTTTCAAGAGCCTACATTATCAAATTAAGCCAGTTTTATTAATTAAATCTTCATTAAATCAGCACAATATTTTTCAGATGTCTTAACATAATTGCAAGATATTGTAATGATTAATTTGCAATATTATAAACTTGGATGAGCAAATACAATGTAATTAGAGCACAGGAGTGATGGTTGCTGAATGAGCTCCTCTATGCCCATGTAACCATTCCATTTAAAAATAATCAGCTGTTTGCAGCTACAATAGTAGATTACATTAACTGTCCACACCATCTTTCTGATCAATTTAATAGTATTTTAAAGTGCAAAAATTGGCATAAAACAAAATAAAAAAGGACATTTCTAAGTGACCCTTAACTTTACCAGTACATAATGTTTATTTTTTCTATACCACATCTACCTTAAATACTGTATATGGGATGAGAATCCAATTATTTCATAGAGCACTGAAATAAAATTTGATGAATCATAAATTAAAGTGTTAAAACATTGATTTGACTTTATATTGACTGTACTGTATGGCAGGAAATGTAACTTATGAATTACCATCAAATACCTGCATTAAATTGATAAACCCCTTTATTTTTTTGTATATAGACATAGATTATAGTGAAAACAGACATATACACACACATTCATACATAGTTTACATACATATATACAGTCAGGAAAAGGTTGTTCATCCTCCCGCATTCTCATGGAAGTATACTACCTCAATTAGCTCATATACACACACAATTATTTAGTGAGCAGTCTAACAACTAGGCCAATATTTTAACACTAATACTGATGACCAATATATTGAGACATGGTGCTAAAAAAATGTTTTGACTGAAATGGGTTTCACTCGTGTAAGAGCGGATTAACTACTGCCTCCAAATATAAATCAACGTACATTTTTAGAAGCAATAAAAGTTAATGAACAAGTGTGTTTGAAAAGTCACAATCCAGGCTTTGGCCCTCAAATGAAAATACAAAAAGGAGATACCCTGTAGAGTAGAGACTGCTTCCTAGACATACTGTGTACTGTATGTGCATATGTAGGGGGGGAGGGAGGGGAGGGGGTTGATGCAGGAGGGAACTCCTGTTCCACTGTGAGGTTACAGGTGTTTTCCAGGTCTTAACAGAAACGATCACTGTTCATTTAACATGACCGTGAATATCAAATGAAGCACAAAAAACACTTGCACAAATTCCTGTACAAAAAAAAAAAAATCCATTCACAGAAGGCTCTGATGGAGCATGCATGCAAGTATTAAATCCTCTTACGATTTAGCATCGCATCACAGCCAAAAACAAAAGTTTATACATGTGTTACAAGAACATTATACTAGGCAAAGTAACAGCATAGCATCATTAGATAATTCCAAACTGTCAGTGTCCATAGTTTTGATTAGACCCTAGAGATGATACAAAGCAATGCATTCAGTACACTTGACTTTCTACATTGGGCTAAATAACCTCATCCTGAGGGTTATTGGTCTCCTGCGGTCGCTCTATTAACACTGTCAGTGTTGGGCAGAGAGATGCTACTAGTAAATGGAGACCTGAAACTATCTGGACTAAGGAAGACACAACAGATCCCACATATCAAGACAAAATGGACACCTACTAGCTCTATCCTAACTCAAAACACGGGTCCGAAAGTCTGAATTCTTCCTGAAATAATCCCTGACCACTCTGTGTGTTAGTGTGTGCATGTGTACGTACTGTATACATGCTAGTCGTTGAGTGTGCACTGGACACACAAGGTGACTTCCATGTATTGAGGCACAAAGTTACTCTTACCAACACAGTGTGCATTCAGAATGGCCATACAAATGCTGGTCAGAACATCAATGACTGACCGCTGTGCTGTAGTAAGAGTTAGCAAGCAGCAATGCTGATTAGTTTAATGGTATGAGGTCTGAAACCATCACGGGGGGGGGGGGGGGGTTAGCGAACTGTAGCAACAGTGTTAACGAAAAAAAGAAAAAAGGGGGTAAAAAGAAATCAATAAAGAAACAATAAATCACTGGCACAAATCAACAGTAAACTGTGCAGACACTAAGCCTGCACTCAACCATTTGACACAGTGTGCTTCTTTCAAAATTCTAATCTTTCTCAAATAGGAAAAACTATAGAAATGACAATTATTGTCATCCATTCAAGACTAGCACAATTCAATGCACATATATACTGTGCAATATCCAAATGTGCCCAGGTCAAAGTGACTCTAGTTAAGACTCAGACAAAATGCTTAAATGGTCACTTAAGTTGGTTTTTCTGTGCTGGAGACAAGGGGCGAGGAGTAGGTCTCTCACATAATACCATTTATGATACCATGTTATCCTAACACAGACAGCAATATAACATGTCACAGTGAGAGAAAGCAATACCACTGGGGCTTGCCACAAGTGTACCCACTATGAAACGTTACTCCTCAATGACAGCCTCTGGCCAGCTTCCACCTAACCCAACCCACCCCCACCACAGACCCCCTCCAATGCTAGGAAGTACCCACTGTCAATGCTGACATACATCTACCCATTTGTCATATTTACTTATGTTGTGGATTTTCATAGCAGTTGCTGTCACAATGATGTTTTCTTCTTGTTGGTCATTTGTTTTTATTTTTTATTCACCTGTAGCTATGACATATCCCTTTCCTTGTACCATTCCACAAACTCATCCAACAAAACAGGCCCTGGCCAAAGAAAGAAAAAACAATTGAGTTATTTGCACAACAATCTTATGAGTTATATGTAGGTGTTGATGTAAAGTAGGCCTGAACGATTAATCGTTTCCAAATTGAAATGGCGATTTTAAACAATGCAATTTGCACAGCGCAAAGGCCGCGATTTATTATTAGAAGTTATGCAGTGAATCTGACCCAGGGTTTAAACTTTAGCCTAAATGGTTACTTGTACAAATTCATGCTATCCTTCTTGAATGAGGCATTCTAACCAATAAGCACCGTGCTCGTCCTGTACCAGTAATGAATTGAATCATGAATCACCAATCAGAATTGGCTCAAGGTGACTGACTATACGCCTACCAACAGCAAACACGTGAACCACAGCAAAAAGCATTCATGGACATATGGCTGAAATGTCCTCCACTGCTATCAGTTTAGCTTGGAGGGTAAGCCATGGTAAAACAATAAAGGATAATGTTAAAGAATTATTTGTTAAAGACAGGAGAGTTCGCGCTTTGTAGGTAAGCAATGTCAGATTTAAATAAATGTTGCCCCAGGGAGTCAAATTTTGATAGTAAAGCCTCCTCACTGCTGATATGACTGCTCCTTAGTTCCCGGCGCACCGGCGTTGACGCTGGCAGGGCGCCGGAGGCTGTAATATACAGTAAACCTACAAGGCAGCCAGCTTCGGTTAATAAGACGCTTAAAGAAATAACATGCAGCTTTTCCCCCTCTGCGTGCTCGACTTAGTGTAGTGTGTGTGTGCGCGCGTGTGCTAGACAACTTTCTGCGTACTCTAGTTTTGACATTAATGTGATGCCATAAATCAGTCAATGGTTGGGATTGAAGGCGTTACCCTGGTCAGTGTGACACATATGCAGGGTCCGAAATTAACGTTGAGTTACCGAACAAGCATTTTTTTTCCCCGTGTCACATTCAGTAGTCTACTGTATTAACTATATTTAAGTATTTCATTGGGATACTAACACATGACAACACAACTCATCACACAACTAGTCAAGTAGGCCTATCTACTCCAATATAGCCTTTCTGTAGTCAGCCTCGTACAACTCTTTAATCTTCAAACCTTCAATGGTTACATTCGTTCTATTTTGCATTGCAATGTTTTGTCCGTGAGTTTTCATGTTTGAAAGGTTGGCATATTCCGTTTGAATGTTGACACGTCATCTATTTAGCCTGACTGTATAGCAAGTGGGGCTGACATTCACCATTCACATCCGATGATTGGTTTAACAGATCAAAGAGACGAGATGAGAGCAGGGGCGTGTATTCGCGGATAATGTGTGTGTCAAACAACACAGGCAATAGCGGTAGAGAGAAACTCGCACTCAATATTTATATGCCTATTTTAGTTCAAACATTTACCCGCCAGTGTTGTGGATAGTCTCTAAAACGCAATATGCATCCCGCATTCGTGTAAATGTGATCAAGCATAACAGGCAAAATAGAACGAATGTAACCATTGGAGGTTTGTAGATTAAAGAGTTGTACGAGGCTGACTACAGAAAGGCTATATTAGAGTAGATAGGCCTACTTTACTAGTTGTGTGATGAGTTGTGCTGTCATGTGTTAGTATCCCAATGAAATACTTAAATAAAGTTAATAGAGTAGACTACTGAATGTGACATGAAAAAAAAAAAATGCTTGTCCGGTAACTCAACGTTAATTTCGGACCCTGCATATGTGTCACACTGACCAGGGTCACGCCTTCAATCCCAACCATTGACTGATTTATGGCATCACATTAATGTCAAAACTAGAGTACGCAGAAAGTTGTCTAGCACACGCGCACACACACACACACTAATTTGAGCACGCAGAGAGGGAAAAGCTGCATGTTATTTCTTTAAGCTGGATATATTGTGTGGCACCCCGTTGTTACCCGTCACTGAGGGGGCTATAAAAATGTATCATAATGTCACGATCCTCATCAATTATGTAAATTAATGCAATGTCATTTAATGTCAGTGATTGTTTACAGAATTACAGAACTAATTAATTGTATTATGTTTCTTATTTTATTTGACACGGTCACAGCATTTATTTATTGTTCTATTTCAATTCTCATTTTTGCATCAGAATACAGAGCGGAGCGTTTCCGCATTGGATCCACTCCCATTTTAATCAATGAGCCTTTGCACACTGCAAGCGAGGCCGACGCTGATCGCTGAGCTGAGGTGAACCCGCCGTTTTTTGTTTTTTTAAACATAGAATGCAATGGATTTACTTCGTAGAAGCAGGTAAAACACTACATATATGAATTTAAAGGAAAACCGTTTGCTTGTTTCTTAGTCCCACCCGCATGCCCGCAATTTCCTCGATTAGATAGCAAACGTCCTAATAATATAACTTTGTTGCTTGCCTGAAATGTTGACATAATAAGTTAATATATTTGTTATTATAGGCCTATTGACCTACAGCAAGCCTAATATCATGTTCATACAGCACTATCCATGCAGTGCAACAACGAGTAGGCTCTTGTGACCAACTGATGACGCCCCGGTGGCCGTGGGGGATCAAATCCGCCTCCTGTCCATGTCCACAGGAAGTGCGCAAAGCATAGCGGAGAAAACGGTCCTGAAAGAGCATTCGCTTCAGCTCTACTTGCAGTGTGCAACGGGCTTTACACATTGAGTATATTGAAATAAATATATCGCAAACAAAATTGCAATCACTATATTTTAATATTTTACGTTCAGCCCCATAATGCATGCAATAGGTATACATGTGTATGTGTGGGTGGTGTTGGGTTTTTGTTACTTACAGGCACCATCCTCATCATAGTTACTGAGGTCCAAGTTGATTGTCCTGCTGAACTCTAAAACATTGCACCATTGGTCCTTGTTGATCACTTTGTACTTTGATTGCTGAAGGAAGCGGCAAGAGGATCTGTGTTAATAACAATGTCCCTAAAGAAGTCAGATTTTGGGCACTTGCAACTTTTCGTCTCACCTCTAAAAATTGATTAAAGACAGGAAACAAAGGCCATGTCTTTCCCAAAAGTAGTCCCAACATACACTTGGCTGTATTCAAGTCCAAACTTCTCTGGTCCTTTTCCTGTCCAATCAAAAACCAGGTTTTTTCTTTTAGACAAAGTGAAGTATTTGACAACAGATGTGCGCAACCAGTCGATTAAAGGGTTAAACGCTGGGATCATCGCTAGTCGACACCATAAATACTAGTAGGTTAAACGTATAAACAGTTTTTGTAGTCTGCCACTGTTGGCACAACAGTAGGCGGTAGCCTACAGTAACCTACTACAGTAGTAGACTACTGTAACTGCTCATCTTCTGAAGATGAAGCAGTTGGATTTTTTTTTTTTTTTTAAATGTAGAGAAAGTGAAAGCTATAACGTGATCTACCCCCACTGAGACAAAACAGCATGTTCACATGCTGACAATGTTAAGGCTGATTTTGATCAATTTGGATGGTTTTCTGAGTGTTTTGGTATTTTTAGACTAATCGACTAGTTTAAATTTAAAATGTTTAACCAACGGCGAAATTAGTCGCTAGGAACATCCTTAGTGTAGGTACACACAGCACATCACTATATGAAACCTGTAATTACATTAACCAATTACAGAATGTAGGCCTATAAGATTTCATTTACTATGTTATTAGATGCTATAGTCACATAAACCTTGATTGTTTATGACATGTTTATTTCATAACATATTAGTTAATATTAATCAGAAAACAAGTAAGCTTCTCTTGACTCACCCGTGCAAAATCAAAGGCATATCTGTAAATGAGTTTAAAACTGGTGGTATCATTTAGGACAGATCTCAGGTATTCAAGGGAGTTCCTCAACCTCTCAGTTGAATCACACCTAATAACAGAAAATGTGTGTTAGCCAAGCTCTTAACAGGTTGTAATGAACTATTAACAGTGTAGGATGAAAAATAGAGAGGGGAAAAAAGAAAAGAAACATCCCATGTTCAATATAGCAACTGAAACAAGTAATAGACATACTGCAGTGAACCCATGCCTCTCAGCCACTCCTGGAGAGTGAAATAACCCATACTCTGGGCATCCAGCTTCCAAGCCAAAACCAACATCACCACCTAGGCACAAAACAATGGCACACATCGCATGCTTTGAGATTCAATTATGAAAGTCTAAAGATATTCAAGCACTAATCATGCAGAAATCAGTTTTGTCAGCTTTGTATTAAAAACCAGCTGTCCCAAACAGATCAAACACAAACTCTGATCCAGTCTAATACAGCAGAATGAGTGCCTTACATTTTCTGGTTCAACGCCGATGTCTTCACAGAACTTCTCCATACCCTCTGGGCCCACCACATCATCACAGCCTTTTAAAGTAGATAAGCCTGAATTAATTATCTATATAAAACAGCATTCTAAGAACTTGGCATAAAACAATTTGTGTATAATACTGTATAATGGTTTCTATGTTGGTGATTATGCCCCACCATAACAAAATATGCATTAAGGTACAAAAGATGGGCAGCTCAACTCCGTGTTATTACAAAAGTTTAAAACACTTCACCTGCATACTCGTAGAACCACTCAAGGCATCTTTTACTGGAAAATGTCTCCTCCTCACGGATTTGTGATGTCTCCTGCTTTCTGAAAACACTGCAGGAAAAAGAATGAACGATCTCACTGTCATCGGGTTTGAATATTAGAAAAGACAAATTATTTCATTAAGTATTTGAAGCAAACGGAAGTATTTGCATCGTTATGGAAACTGATCGTTTGTCAGCCCCACCAAACCAAAAGATGAACACAACCCCTTTATTACTATACTTTTCCATTTTGAATTGAGTAACAGAGCTGTCATACTTGTCCTGGCGACTTTTCTTTGCAGACATGTCATCTGCGGCAGAGGGTCTCCTTTTTTTCCTGGGCGGCATGGCTCTCGAACAACAAGCTAGTATGAAGACATTATAAAAAGCAAAGACACAATTTACATTTACTTACAAAATGTTGGCGGAAACATTAATGTCCCAACATGACAGCAACATGGATTGGACAGGTCATCTCCTTATTAAAATTGCTTTTCAATACATTACAAAACTGATACTACTTACAGTTAGTTGCAAGCTAAAGAAAACAGATGAAAGGCTTTGCAGAATACCTGATGGGTGACTATCCTGTCCAACGTCCTCTGTCAGGTTCTACCAACAGCGATATAGACAGATTAATCACATGGTTATGGGCACACAACCTCTAAAATACATAAGCTGCAAATGTGTTGTTTTACCAGCCTGTGAAGGGTGTGGTAGATCTTATGGATGCTGGCTAGTGTAGACAAATGGGAGTTCAGTTGAAAATCTTGTCAAACAAAAAAGAATCAACATTTATCAAATAAACAAATATTTGACAAGGATGTATATGATCATTCTTCAATACAAATGTAATGACTGGAAAATGACACCATGGCCATGACCGTGTCTCTAACATTTCCAACACCTTCTTCAAAGGAGGAGTGTAAAATAATGCGAGCACTCTAATTATTCTATGGTATATTTTAATCCTAAAATACAGTGAGTCGCATATGACCAGGCACGCTAAGCAAGGTCTTGCTAGCTCGCTTTGAAATGCGCTTAAAAAGTATACTATTTCAAGGTACCTTGTTGCCAAACTGATATGTTTCCATCTGCGTTAGAGTATTGCCAACAATACTCGTTCTCATTGTCTTTCTAAGACAAAAGCGGCAAAAATAAACGCTACCGACTAAATAGCACTAGCTGCATACCTAAAATAGCAGTGCAGACGAACAACTTGCAGAGTTTAGAAAGTATCTGGAGTTGGGGACATGGGCGTTGTAGTCCATTTCCTTAAAATTGACAATATAGCCTTAGCAGTGATTGTACAATACAACTACAATTCCCAAGCCTAAAGGAATAATTTCATTCACAACCCATCACCCCAACATTCACCTTAACTGATTGCATGTATTTTACATAGTTTCAAAAATGTAATATTGTATGCAGAATATCGTTTAGGTTTTGTAATACTCTTTTGTTAAACCTCTTGAAGCTGACGCAGACCTCAACAATAGTATTGCAGCAAACATTGAAAGATGTATTACAGAACTGCGTCACAATTTTCAATATCTCTAATTTTCCGCAGTTCACTCTTAAACTGACCGATTTGCACTAACGTTGTACCGTTACAAAGTTTAAGTTGACGCTGATAGGGCAACATAAGTAACAATCCATATAAAGACCACGACGCATAAATTATGGCCGAATGATCTTGTAAAATATCACTCACGTTTGCTGTATTCAAACATTGCTATATTTACATTAGACATAGATTTTAGAAAATACGCCTAGTTAAAAGTACTCCTTTGCATGTCCGCAGCCTGTGAAATCACACTATTCCTTTGTTGTCCGCCAAAGCAACACTGAGAATATACAAAGAAACAGCACTAGCACGGAATTCATGTGTGTTGCTTCTACTGAACGTCGGACTAAAAGAACACATTCAAATATCAAAAAATGGTATGACTGTTTCGACACCGATGCACTGCCCACGCTTGAATGATGGTCGCGATGAAAAATACTGTAGCGTACTACTTACTTGCCGCATCAGAGTGCATTTTTATGAAACATACAACTGTGTCTGAGGGAAGTCCGCAACCCGGCCACTGGGCGGGACATGTCAGCGTAAACCATGCCTACAAATGATTTGGATTGAAAAAGAGCCTTGAGTACCCGCCCCTAATCGGCACGGATTGGTTTACTGAGGTGTCGTGTACAGAGTAGGTAGACAAAGAAATACTGCCCTCCCTTGATCTTATGTTATAGGCCAGAATACCCAAACAGGCTTTCTCATAGCAAGGACTCATTGGTTAATAAACGTATATGAATATGTCAATTACTAAAATGTCCTCGTGCATGGACGAAAACCAGCCCACGATGAGATTTTATTGGACAACTCAGACACAAGGAACCTCCCAATGTTGTTCCCGATCTTATGGTTCGTTCGCAAACTAGGCCGACACTGAATTAGTTGTAATGCTTTTAGCCAACCTATATAACACGTTGGTTATAGGTAACGCAGCATGCATGGTAATAACCAACCAGCATTTGAACAGTATATTGCCTATTACAATATGTCTTTAATTTAGAAATCTGGCTCCATATAAATAATAAAATCACACTCACAACGCACCAACCCAACAAATAGACGTAGCTAACTTGTCACACGATCAGGCGTGTGCATTGTGTACAATGTAAAGTCGAATAAATAGACTATATAATTTCAGTCAAATGTAGTTGTGATTTATGATTGTTTATAAAAAAATACAGTAAGCATGTATTGAAGCCTAAATTATTGTGAGATGTTTTGTCCCTCTTCATGTAGACCTATTGTTTTGTTGTTAACAACAGTGAATCCGTAGGACAGACAAGATGTGAACAGACTTTTTTTTTTAATTGCCTGCTATGTCTGCAGTTCAGTAATAGCTATTTTGTCTTGTTAGCCTATCCACAATCAATAACCTAACAACATATGATAAGGTTTATTTAATGTTTTCTTTACATTATGCCTAGTTTTGAAATAATGAATGCCTATTCAGCTTGATGAAGCAAATGCAGAGATTCATTTTAGTATATTTTAAGTAAATGTGATGTAGTCAATGTAGTATGCTACATGCTAGGTTGCTCTACTACAACTATTGGACTACTGACCACAGTAAGCTACAGGGTTATGCTCATGTAACATGTTAATCAAAATCCCCATATTGCAGGTGTTTAAATATGTTTTGTTAAGTCCAGATCAGGTTAGTCTGCACACGTGACTATCAGTTGCACCATATGGCAGGAAATAAATATATTCAATTTCTCTATATTAAGTCTCTTTAAAATATCAACCTGATTGTTCTAATAACAGGGAAATAGTGGGCATATGTTTGAATATGCTCAGTTAATTTCAATAGTAATAGAAACTGTGTTTTTTTTCTTTTTTATTATTCAAGTGGGGCATGGTCAAAGGGAGGATGGATTTAATGTCCAGGGGCTCAAATAATAACAAATAGTTCCATTCAGAAAATTTGCAACATTAAATGTGATGTTCCTAAAGAAAGGCAGACAGAAGGATCTGCTTCTAGAGTAAAATAGCAGTTGGAGGTGACTGACAGATAACTAATTTGGCATAATGTGTGCTATCCCATGAAGTAGCCTATACTTTGGAATCTTTGAAAAGTGTAAGGAAAAGAGCTTATGGTACCCTAGGTACAGAATATACACCATATTCTTCTATTGGTTGTATAATGTATAATATGGCACACAAAAATTATATAAAGCTGTTGGTAGTTGGCAATGTATGCACTTCTTGGACATGCTCAAAATGTGTAGAGCAGAACTCCACTTTTTTATGTCTTTTGATAATTATTCCATTGTAACAATTACTTTAGCATATTTGTTTAGATATGTTATTTTGCCAGTGCCTATGTCATGTTATAAAGGAGATCAATGTCAAGGTCAAATGTTCTTTGGTAAAGTCTAAAAAATATAAAAAGTTTGCAAAAAATGAAAATGTATGCCTAGCAGTCCTTTTCTGTCTTTTCTGCATGCTAAAATTGTATTAATCTATTAGAAAGGCTTACTTTAAAATGTATTAGAGTTCAATTTACGCATATTATAGAGGCAGTACTGTGTTAAATAGAAAATATCATTTTGACATTGACATTATTTACAGTGACCAAATCATTTTGGGAATTAAAAAGGCAAATCACTTGTTGACTTGATCCTTGCCTGCACCCTGCACTATATAAAGATATTGTCTAAAAAAACAAACTAACCTGAAACCAGTGCATGTAATGAAAGAGGAGCATCATGATTTCACGAGTGTTCAAGAGACGTAATGGTAGACAAACATTTATCTAATATAATACATATTTTTTCTGTAATTTTGAACACATTAGGATTGAATTCTGCGTGTTATTGTGCACATTACTCATTCACACAGTATTCAATAAGGAAGGTCATACAAGTCATTACCACAAGAGGGAACCATAATTCTTTAAGTATAGCTCTCGTTTTGGCAGTCTGGGTGTTTGACTCTGATCCTGCCTATGTGTGTCCATCTGTAAACATGCTAGAGAGACACGCAATTGTCCAAAACATTTTTTAAACCTGTGTGGACTAGCCTTTATGTGGCAGCTGTGGATTAATGACAAGAGATAGCAGGTCAGCCTGACCAGTGCTGATTAATTCATAGAGAATAAGATGAGAAGTGTGTGGTATAGACAACAACATTTTGCTGTTTGGAAAAAACGTCAGGTGGGCCTAGGTTCCTGAATTTAAAATGTAGGCAGGTTACACGTTGCCTACACGTTGCCTACACACGCTCTGATAAGATACCACACAAAAATATATGTTTAAATGAGTGGTTGTTTCTCTCATCAATTATTTAAAAAACCAAACATACAGAAGAGACTAGATTGGAAACAGTTAGAGAAGGGTATTTCATTTATGTACGTTTTGAATAAAGCCTAACTACTATTTTGAATGTAACCTAACTACACATGTGCATTGTTGCAAGTTTCAGTGAATTGGGAGAGTGTAGCCATTTCATAAAAAAAAGTATTTTTTTATAGAAAAGATTTTACTTACGTCATCCAATCAACAAGTCTTCTTCTAGAATGTCTTGTGATTGACACTTACTTTGTGGAATAGAAGTGCCCATTATACGTAGGTTTACACAATCACAACCAATCGCAAACAAGTAGGCGGGCAAAACATGCTCTGGTTTTGACAGAGCCGCTCTCCTACCACAAACGCAAGATTCAGACTGGGAGGAGAAAAAAAAACGAGAAATCACACCTCTCCGCCAGTCCTTCCACGGAGGAGGGCCAGAATGTTGAATCTGGCTGTTTAAAATGAACAGAACGTTCCAATCAGCGAGCTAGTTACTTTGATAAAGTAAAGGAAGAGGAGTCAAAAGTTGTAAGTAACAGTATCTAAAGGAATAGTACATATCTATCCTTGTTTTACATTGGCTACTGTAACATAAATGTAGCAATGTAGAGCAGCGTTAAAGCTAGCGATCAAAACTAAAGACAAACTGACTACTGTAACGTAGTTTAGCATGTTTAAAAAGAAACATAAGTTGTTTGATTTACGTACATTCTATGCGTTCGCTACACCTAGCTACAGTACGGTACCGTATATCAAGCTACTTTGTGATCATTGCAGAGATTCCGGGTTCTCATCAGTTTGTCTGTTAGCTATACAGTACCGTACCAACACGTTTCTTGTTGTTTAGACGTATTAAGAGAGGCTATTCAATTGACATCTGGTTGTCTAGAAAAATATAGTTGCAGTTATGACCAGTTAGCCATCTGTTAATGTTAGTAACTTTCACAGCACTACAGAACGGTACTGAGACCAGGCTAGTTGGCTAACATAACACAATGCTAACACAGTTCAGCTAACCTTATATTTATTTATGTACGCATCCATGGTACCCACTGTAATGTTGATCTATGTTGAGTAATGTTACCTATTCAATGAAAAGGCTAATATTAGACTCCCATGGTCTTTCGTAAAATACTTTAATACAATGCGAAAGACCGTTTGAAACTTCGTATTATTCTGCAATGGTAGCGTTACTGTACTTTAGCCAGTGCTAACTTGGCGATACTATTTTCAGATCAGATAAAATTGCATACATAATAAAGCCATCTGGTACCTGCTTCAATTTTTTATTTTATTAACGATTTATACAATTGCATTCAATGTGAGAATAAAACCAAATATGCAAATAATAATTTTTTACTTTGAATGGGTTTGGTCATTCAACTTGCCATCATGGTGGTGATTGAGGGGCAGATGTGTAGTGTATTACTCTTGAGCTTGCACACAGATGCACGTCCCTTGATTGCAAATAAGTACAAGTGATGATTATCTCGGGCAGACTTTCAGTGAATCTGTGTTTAGTTAATCTGTTGAGACATTAATGGAGTTGACGAATACTGTAGATGAAAACGAGGCTCTGCCAATATTCTGCCTCACTGGCCCCTCACTAAGCTGCCCCTTGCTAGGATTAACTGTTAACTCAGCAGTTGAGTGGTAGCCACAGCAATATTATGTAACAGAAGAATGCAGACTGTATTCCTTCATTGTGCTTCTTTACTAAACTATCCTATTTGACAGAAATGTGCACTTGATGACTCTAAAACAACTGCTGCTTTATCCTCATATCAGAAAAGCTATTATTGTAGGATGTTGCAATGTATGTGGTCTCTTTAGGCCTTTTACGTTTATTTGTATGGCCATGATCAGCTGATTATCCCCTATCTAAAGGGTAAAGTGAGCCGCTTGATCCGGGTATTGTTTACTTAGAGCTAAATTATTAACATGAGAAAATATAAGGCAAGTGGGTTAGAGCTTTACATTTCCTTAATATTTTGGATTTACAGCAGCAGACTAGTGGATTCATTAATGTTCAAAAGCAATATTGGATGTATTCAATATTCCAAACAATGTTGGATTTTAGTTATGTTTGCAGGGTATCCCTGTTGGCTGTTTTATAAAAGATACTTGATGATACATTTAATTTTGACCATGTGCAAGTCATGGAGTCAAGTCAGTTTAATTTATATAGCCCTTAATCATGTTGCAGTCTCAAAGGGCTGTAAAACATACATAACACATGGAAACAAAGGCTTTTCATTATTACATTCTATATAACCCCAAATTATAAAAATTCTTTCAACACACCACATGGGTGTATTAATACAGGACAGATATATCTAGAAGTATATATTTCTTTAGTTATTTTTATTAGGAATTTCTTGTAACGGGCAATCCATTTAAAAAATGTTTTATAAAAGCAACAACAATTCAATTCAGTTTGTTCTGAATGCAGTGAAATATTTTGTTTACCATTTTAAGGCACACAAAGTGAAGAGTTAGAAATAGAAATAACCCATAATTGAGTCCTGCTGAGGCAGATTATTCTTGGCTTGAGGAGAAAGAGTTTAGAAAGTGTTGTTTGTCTCTAGTTTCACCAATGAAACCACTATGGGTTGTCTGTTATACTGCATGTTTTAGATGTGCCATACATTCTAGATGTATTATGCTGCATACTTTTACCATCCAGAGTCAGGTAAAGTGCAAATCTTAAAAGCAAGGGCATTGGGCAATCGTTTAAGAGCATTCCCTATTGGGAGATGCCAGCACTGTTTCAGTTTTATTGAAGCTAGTGATTACAGTATGGCCCGGCCTGTCATTAAGTTTAGGAGGGAGTATGCTATTTAGTTTCCTTTTGTCCCTGTTCTGTACAGAATATTAGCGTGACTGCTGTACACTAGATGCTGCACTTTATTTTATAAAGATAACAGTACAGAGCAAGAGATTGCACTGTAGTTTGGACTTTAATGTGTTTCATATTTTTCGCGGCAGAAAGTGCATCTATGCAACAGTATTGCTGCTACATTCTGTGTGTGTATGTATGTATATATGTGTGTGTGTGTGTGTGAAAAGGATCTTAGACTGTGGCAGTTTGCTACTGCCTCGCAGTTACTCAGGGTTCGTTTCGCCATTCTCTGTGGTCACAATTTTTTTATTTTTCTTGGAGGTACTGAGCTGGAACAAGAAGTAAAATGTATTCACAGGTCTCTCAAGTTGTCTGGTGTGGTAAAGTGTCTTGAGAGTTGAGAGAACCTTTGCTTGCAGTTGGTGCCTTATTTGAAGGGGTGGTTTGTCACTGCAATGTATTTTGTACTTTTTAATTTATAATAAAAAGTTAAACAATTTTCTTCTGACGTTAGCCTGTTCTCACTATAGTTCCATGTGTTAAAGTGGAATTTGTTCTCACAGTTGAACATTACTAGCTTCTGTGTTTGACCTGTGACTCAATGTTCTTCCGCTGAGTGTGCATTGTGATTCGTTAGAGAAAGCATCTAGACTTTTGTGTTTATATCCTGTTGCTGAAGTTCCCTTTTACAACACCTCATGGACTTTAACCGCCATTGCTCTAAAGTTGCGCTCATTGCTAAATTCTGCTGTGAGACAATACGTGGAATTTTTGGAGTGGAGATTACATTTACTACTAATAATAATAATAATAAAAAATAAAAATAAAACTTTATTTGTATAGCACTTTTCATACACAATGTGGAACTCAACGTGCTTTACAGTTAAAAACATTTGAACAAAGGATGAAGGGAACAAATTAAATTAAACAAGAAGAAATAAGAAACAACAGAAAACTAGGTAAAAACCATGGAATTAATAAAAACCTGGGTTTCCACCCAATTTCTTTAGAGGGCCTTGTCCCCATGAGTGTTTCACCCAACCTCTTTAAAGTGCCTTATCCCTCTGGGTGTTTCTCCCAACCCCTTTAAAGGGCTTTATCCCTTTGGGTATTTCACCCAACCTCTTTAAAGGACCTTATCCCTTTTGGGTATTTCACCCAACCTCTTTAAAGGGCTTTATCCCTTTTGGGCATTTCACCCAACCTCTTTAAAGGGCCTTATCCCTTTAGGTATTTCTCCCAACCTCTTTAAAGGGCTTTATCCCTTTGGGTATTTCACCCAACCTCTTTAAAGGACGTTATCCCTTTTGGGTATTTCACCCAACCTCTTTAAAGGGCCTTATCCCTTTTGGGTATTTCACCCAACCCCTTTAAAGGGCCTTATTCCTTTAGGTATTTCACCCAACCTCTTTAAAGGGCCTTAACCCTTTATGTCAATGTGTTTTCATCTTTTACAATGGCATCTGAAATGATAACCAGGTACTGTGTATTTTGGAGGCTATGGTCAACTGCTCAGATGCAGGGCATATTCTTCAGATTACTTCTCAGGAGGTGGTTCTAATTCTGGACCAGTAGAGTACAGTAGGATGGAGCAAACGTCTGCTAGTAAGACCAGACTGTTTGGTGTACAACAACATACACCAACATACTAACCAGTTAAATGCAAAGGTATACTACTGGGTCAGTAGAAACGGTGTAGGTCACCCTTGCTATAAGGTGTCTTTTAAAATATTGCTTGTCACAGGGAACCTCTAGCCTAGATGTTCATGATTTACAGTATGTTAGCAATTCAGTTAAGGCATTCTACAAAACACCCATGCAGTTCTGTCTGCTTCTTCTTCTTCTTCATTCTATATTAAAAATATATATCTTTTTATAGTCTGTTTTGTTGCCAGCCACGCATGAAGAAAGCAATTTCTGCTTCCTCTTCCCGATTATTTTGTAGTGATGCTATGGGACCGTCTCGTACGGCTTGTCCCAGCCGCTGCTCTATGGCCTTAAGGTACGTCACATGAGTTTAGCAGGTGCTGCTCTGTGTGGCACGATTGGGCTTTTAATGTACAGGCAGGCTAAGCAGTACTGGAATAAAATAGTGACAAATTAGCATTTTGTTGCTTTGAATGTTTATTTTTCTTCCCGCAGCTGCAACCTTTAGTGGTTAGGTAATATGTGTACAGTACATTTTGGTAAGTGTACATTAGCTGGCATCCAGTTTGTTACAATTGCAGTCATGCACATGATCTTTTCTCAATACCTTTCCTGTCTAGCAGATTGCATCTTATTTTGATTATTTTTCGTCAATGACATACTGCAAGTTTTTGTATCATAATCTAATTTATTGCCAATGCCGTAAGTAAGTACATTTTGGCTATCGTTCTCAGTTCAGTGCTCAAATTGGTATAGTTATTGGTATGGTTATTTGACTGTTTTGTTTAAAGTACTATACACCATTGTGGCCATTGACACATGGCGTAGGCACATTGAAACACTTGGTATAAATGGCTGAGGCTGAACAGTGTGTAATTGTGACCCATGGGCTGGTCAGGTCACATTCTCACATTCTTCAGCTGTGACAACCATCTTGCCTGTGGGCTGACTGTCTGTAAGGGGAGCACAGAACCTGCTTGGTCTCTTTATCTGAGTATTACCATTATATTAGGTACCCACTCTATTTGGTTTTAATGCCCAATTTGTTTAAATGTAGATCTGTATACCTCGGCTATGCAAAGTAGGGATGTGCTGGAATGTAATGGAGGCTTATTATGGAACCGTGCAAGTATCTGAATCTTATTGTGCATCACGTCCTTTGCAATGAATAACATGCCACATGTGTCTGGTATTTCTCTCAATTGCTGGATGTGTCGTACTGAGTGCATCTGATGATGGATGCACTCATTGTTGTTGAAACATACTTTTCACTTCTCGGAGCTCAGCTGATGTTGTACTGTAGGTGCTTGCATGCATGTTTTCAGACACTAAAATACATTTGATGCATCCCCTTCACTTGAGGCATTTGTCTTTCTGCATTCTGTTTGTCCACTCTATTATCGATTATGTGATGGGGCTGGGTTACTCTATCGGACCATATATTTTAAACCACTTCCGCACCAACAACGCAGCTTCTTAGGCCAACTGCTATGCTGTCATGCTTATATTCTGAAACTGAAACTTTCGACCGCACAGAAGTAACCCCTCGTCTTATGCTAGTGTGGGAACTAATTGGTCTTTTCTTTTTTTTCTCTCTCAAAAACCGCAGTCCTACTCCTCGTTGCTGTTTTTGTAGAATTGCAATTTAAGTATTAATTACATTTTGCACACCACAGTATGCAAACCATAGCATAATATTGTCAGAAACTATATAAGTTACTGGCAAATAGGTTAATGTCTACAAATATAAGTGGTTTTATGTGTATATTATTTTTTTGCTTAAAGGTTCATTTTGCTAATACAAAGCTTTGTATTTTTCTTATATCTGCTTACACCATTAGAGGGAGGTGTAGCATTGTTCTTTGAGCCAACTTGCCTCCCATAGACATCTTCAGTTTTGGTACATTGCATAGCGAGGGGTCATCAGCAGGACCTGACCATTGCTGCCATTCTCTGATTGGAGCACTAGGTCCCTGCCCACCAGTCTTCCTGTGTTCACATGCTTGAGCCCAGACCAAGCCATGGCCACGCGGGTGTACCCTGAATGCCATAGGAACGCTGCTTTATTGTTCCCATTACATCCTCTTTCACATTCCTGGGGCTGATTGGGATCTGGGGCCTCCTGTGCCAGGCCATTGTCCTAACCCAACAGCTCCAATGACTTGGCTCTAGCTGCTTTGTGGTCACTATGGTGACCACGTGGAGGTCGGTCAGGGACTGTCTCTCTCCCTCATGTACCAGATTCTGCTACCTTATCCTCTCTCCATTTTGTCTACGCCGCTCTGTCACTCACGAGGCCTACGCTGTCCTTGCTGCTATCCCATACTAGTGTTATTTGGCCTGCACACAATCAAAGGTAAATA
>JAODLL010048868.1:0-12002 GCA_026546735.1 Forbesichthys agassizii | reverse complement strand
TGTAGTGTTATAGCACCTGGGCAGGTATACTGTAGGTGTAGTGTTATAGCACCTGGGCAGGTATACTGTAGGTGTAGTGTTATAGCACCTGGGCAGGTATACTGTAGGTGTAGTGTTATAGCACCTGGGCAGGCATACTGTAGGTGTAGTGTTATAGCACCTGGACAGATATACTGTAGCACTTCGGCTGTAGAGGAACTACGCTGAGCAACCGCTGCGCCACCAAACGCGTGCCTTTGCCCGCGTCCAAGGCACGCGTCTGAACAAAGCACAGGCACACAGCCTGGTCTCCTCCTCCTCCTCCTCGTCCTCCTCCTTCTCAGAGACCGCTGAAAGACAGTTCTCTCTGTTCTCTCTCTCTCTCCTTGCTCCCTCTCCACCCTCCTCCCTTCCTCCTCGCATCCCGAGGGTTCCTCCTCTAATTTAACTTTTCATTCACATTTTTCCTCGCCTCTTTTCTCCATCCTCTCCGGGCTCTCCGCTCGACCCTCGTCAGCCCGGGTCCCCTCGCGGCTCGTGTACAAAAGGCGCCGTTAAAATGGCATGTGATCCTCCATTTTAGTGCCAGCCACGCTAGTCAGAGGATTAGGACTCTTTAATGACGCTAATCTCTCACCCCCTCCCACCCTCCCCCCTCCCTCACCCCACTCCCCTCTCCCCTGCTCCTCTTGCCTGTCTTCTCCCAGAATGGGCCGTGTCTCGTTTTCTGTTCCTCTCACTCCTTGTTCAGAAACCACATAATAGAGTCACAGTAACCAGCTGCATACCGTGCCAGGAGTAAACCGAACAGGCTCGCTGCTCACTCTTCTTCTAGACAGAAGTCTGTCTGTCTGTCTGTCTGTCTGTCTGTCTGTCTGTCTGTCTGTCTGTCTGTCTGTCCGTCCGTCCCTGCCTGGACATGGACGGGCTGCGGTGGGGACTGGATTCTTTAAAACCAACAACAAGCTGTATTTACACATTTACACGGTAACGCTTTGTTTAAACAGACTGTACACCGTAATGACTTGAAAACCCTTCAACTATTATTCTTTTTGTGGCTTGAAGAATGCCAGAGCTCTCTCTACTCTCCGAAGACTTCTTAAGTCCAATTCTCACTGCATTTATATCCAGTGATATTCGGTGTACCTTAGAAATACAGTACACATACACTGCAAACAAAATGGCTCTTCAAAAATAATAATAAGTAAATACATTTACTAATGGAACAAGTGAAAATGTGCTTTTAAGATTTCTTGAAATAAGACATTATATCTGGATAGATCTCTTGTTAGGTAACTGTGTTTTATAATAAGTATAGTTTGATATTTTTACTAGAAATTAGACAAATATACTTGGTAAGATTTTGATTTATTTGTAGTGTACTATACTTGTGATCTGTCTGTCATTCAGTTTAGAAAGATTTGTGCAACATCAATAGATGCTTGATTCTGATTTTAAAAATAAATAGAATATACAGTCTACGATTTGAACCGCAGTCTGACTTTAGTTTGTGAATTCCTACTGATGAATGTCCAAGCAACTTTATATTCTATTAGGGTTCGGCTGGAATTTCAAGGTGAACATTGACAGTGTACACCATTTATATCCTGACCCAATTTGGAGTTATTTAAGGGCAACACATATATTTGCAGGTCTATTCATTGTTGTCTACAAAACATATGAGCTTTTGTTTTAAATCTATTCTGGATAATGTCTTGCTCATGCGGGCATTGAAGCCGGGCCTCAAACTGTACTTCAGGGATTCCCTCTTCTTTTCCATATATTTTCTTAAGCAGGCCTCCTTGTTGCTCCAAGTCAAATTTATAATTAATGCTTTTAATAATTTTTTTTACCCACAACCCCCTGCAGAGTTCTATTTGCTCATCGCTCGCTGCGCCTACATTTTCCCGGCAATCAATTCATCACCAGAAACCGCTTTCCAGCCCATTTCGTGGTGTGTGTGTAAGACACTCACACTGCAAATACGGACGCACACGCATGTACTGTACGTATGCATGCTTGCGTATACATACATATTGTACAGAGCTGGAGATGGCTTGTGGATAGAGAGTAGCGTGCGTTTGGAGAGTCTGATGACAATTATGAAAACGACTTTCCTGTAGTTTGTGTCGTGGAAGATGCTTTCACGTCAGTTTGTTTGAGATGCTTGAGATGACAGCCATACTGTCCTATTGCTGACTGTGACTGCTGAATGAGGAGCTAGTCTTTCGTTCGACTGCCATATCTCTGTCTGGTCCACTCTGAAGTGTTTAGTAAAGGAGCCGTTAGCTGTTCTGTGGCTTCTCAGATGGCCTACGAGAGAGGGAGAGGAGGAGCCATGCGTAATAATCCCTTGCGTTGGACAGATAAAGGGAACGCTGGCCCATCTCTCAGCATCTCCTAATCTCTTTTTTTCCAAGGTTTCAATCTGCCAAGGCCCTAATGAAAATATGATGAGCAGGATCTGTAGCCCCCGGGGGCCTGCAGAGGGATGGGGTAGAGGGAGGGAGTGAGGGATGGCCCCAAAGGGAGGATGAAGGAAGAGAAAATATGCGGTGTCCTTATTTCCGAGCTCCGTCGGGAGCACATAGTTCTTGGAGTCTTCTATTTAGATGTTGTGGCCACTGAGACTGAATGTCTCTCTATCTATCACACTCCCTCTCCATCTCTCTCTCTATTACTCTCTCTCTCTCTCTCTCTCTCTCTCTCTCTCTCTCTCTCTCTCTCTCGCTCCTCATCTGCCATGTATCTTTTCTTTTGTGTGGCGGATAAATGTGTTTATTTTCTTCTGTTTTATACTGCCACTCTCCCTACAGCCATCTGAAGGAGATGCATTCAAATTTATTTTTAAAGCAAAGCAACATTATTTTTATAATCTATATTATTATTGTTGCTAGACTGTATCTTTTTATGGGGTGAAAAGTTATGGTCTGCGAGGCCGTGGGTCACATTTCCTTTTGGAAATGTTGTTAATCTTTTGTCATTTTCTGGGAATTTTAATCGTCTACTGTCATTGAGTAATGGAGCCCAGGGTTCAACATAACTCTCAAAAGGATCATTTGTTTAAAATCTGTAATGCGGAATACTTCACTATCATTATGGGGTTACCTCAAACAGTTGTGTTGTACAGCTGTTTACGCCACTCCTGTTTTGCGAACACCTTGCCATTAGCTAAGAATTGGCGTGAAACCTAATTAGTGCATGGGGGAGCTACGAACATCCGGCTGCAAATGCCGTCGCAGAGGACAGTAAGTAAAAGTATTAGAACTTTCGATGGCATGCCGTTTGCCATTGCTACAAGTCATTTTGCAGGCCGAGGCATCTCGTGTTTTGATAGAGTTCAGGTAGCAACAAGCCTCCTCCTGACTTTCTCCGACTGATCTTGTCTTCACGTGTTCTCCTCTGTCTGCGTTAGATGGGGACGACGACCCCGCGGGCCTGTCCTGGGTGCCCTCGTCTCCGTCCAGCAAGGACGTGGCGTCTCCGTCGCAGATGCCCGACGGGTGTTGTGACCTCGGCGTGGGCACCGGCGGGGAGGAGGAAGGGGGCGCTGGCCTGCCCTACCCCTGCCAGTTCTGCGACAAGTCCTTCAGGTCAGTGCCGAAACAGGCTTTCATTTATAAAAATTATTTATAATTTATTTATTTCATATTTATTATCGCATCTAAATATGTATCTACTTTTTTCTTGATTCTCTTGTATCTAAATATGTATCTATTCTTTTAATTATTTATTTTTATAATTTTTTATTTACGTATCTTAATCATTAAAATATATTTATATATAATATATTTTATATAATTATATTAAATTAAATATTGACATCGTGCTGAATATACACATTTGATAATATCGTTGAAAGAAGCCAGCACCTCCAGTTAAACTCGACGGACCCTCGACTTTAAATATAGCGTAAGGTTTTAGGCGCAAGAACAGAATGAGACCATTAGTTCTATGAATGAGACACACAAACAAGGAAATCATCAAACGAGCTTTCATTCGTATGCTGGCGAAACAGGCGGGCGTCAACTGGAGGAGCGCACAGTCGCACACCAGTGAGTTAAAAACGAGCGACAAGCACATGTGCAGCCCATAGACCCATATTAATCGGTGCAGACCCATTACCATCAAGATTTAGGCTAACATCAACACATTTGCAAGTCTCAATATTCCCAAACCAAAGCGATTGTTATTAAGCAAGCAGCTTATATGGTTAATTAACCGTTTTTTTTTAGTCTTGCAATAAGAATTATTTTGGCCACGATAATCGTGTAGTAAAAATCTGATATTGTGACAATATCTAAATATGTCTCCTCTCTTGAAACAGACAAATTACGGATCTATTGTATGTCGCAAGCGGTAGATCTGTGAATATATGGGCCTGGCTGCCTTGACAGACCTGGGTTCTATTTGTTTACATGCTCTTGTTTTGCTCTTTATCTCAGATTTTATCTTCTATTACGTAGTATATGGTTCCTCTTCTTCTGCCTCCAGTTTCTTCTTAATTGACCCTTACTTTACGTATGTCCCCTTTCTCTTGCCCTACTTCTGTGCTGCCCTCAGCCGGCTCAGCTACCTGAAGCGGCACGAGCAGATCCACAGCGACAAACTGCCGTTCAAGTGTACGTTCTGCAGCAGGCTCTTCAAACACAAGAGGAGTCGAGACCGCCATGTCAAACTCCACACAGGTGTGTGTGAGTATGCTTGTGTGTGTGTGTGTTTGCCCAGCATGGTTCGGCCAACATCACGTAGCTCAGGAGTTCCTTTTTTACATGTTTGTTTCTTTATCCATGAATTGTTAAATGAAGGGAATGTACATGTATTGTTATTCAACCATGATGCTGTTATTGAGTAAATATATTACTTTAGCAACCACCTCCACACCTATACTGGCCAAATATCATTCAGCTCCCGAAAGATTAACTTTTTGAGCTGAAAGAAAGATATGTAACCTTTACTGTACATCTTACTTTAAGAACAGACAATAATGTTCAGGTTTCAATATTTTGTTTGGTCCCTTGATATAATTGAATGACCCCAATAGTATCTTAACTCACTCTGATATAGTTCTAGTTAAAGTGTCATATACTGAAGCAATATACAGTATATATTTATATATATGACAGAGGAATAATAATATGTTCTCCTCTCTGTCTTTTTTGTTACATTTACTTAGTTTTATGCTAAATATATCTCTTAATCTTTTTTAATGAAACAGGGGATAAGAAATACAGTTGTCAGGAGTGTGAAGCTGCATTCTCCCGCTCAGATCATCTGAAGATACATCTCAAGACACACAGGTCAGCTATTTTAATCTTTCTGCAAATGTGTGATTTGAAAGCCTTGTTATATATATTTTTACGTGTATGTTTATGTTCTAAAATGTCAATGAATTTCTGTTATTTCTGTTTTGTTTGTTCGTGTTTAATTTGAAGTTACATTTGTCTTCTCAGCTCTAGCAAGCCGTTTAAGTGCAGCGTGTGTAAACGAGGTTTCTCCTCCACGTCATCACTACAGAGCCACATGCAGGTGTTGTACCAGAATTACTGTTTGTCTCTGCCATTACAGATATTAATACAGTATTATACTGGGCCTACGGCAACTACTACCGCTGCTGCTGCATACTTCTATTTCTAAAGCAAGTTGGCTTTCTGTTTACAGTATAATGTCACTACATTTATTAGCATTTTGGTATTATCATTGTTAATACAGTATCATGTCACAAAGAGCTCTCATACTCAAGCAGAATGAAGAACATTCTATCTTTACTAAGTAAATGACCCTGTATGCATCATTCGGTCAATGCACAATGATGAGCAATATATCCAGTGTTTTGAATGGAACCTCATCAATCAACACCACAATATTTACATTTTTTATTTTATTTAAATTACGCTGCAAAATTACATTGGCGCTTGCAAGATTAGGATGCCTGTGCTATTGGTGTAAAATCGGATTATGCTAACAGCCTCTTATGCTAACAGCCTCTTATGCTAACAGCCTCTTATGCTAACAGCCTCTTACGCTAACAGTCTGTTACACTAACAGCCTCTTATGCTAACAGTCTCATATGCTAACAGCTTCTTACGCTAACAGCCTTTTATGCTAACAGCCTTTTATGCTAACAGCCTTTTATGCTAACAGTCTCTTATGCTAACAGTCTGTTACACTAACAGCCTCTTACGATATCAGTTTGTTATGCCAACAGTCTGTTACGCTAATTTAAACCTTCTGGCCGACGCACGCAGGCTCACCGCAAGAACCGGGAGCACCTGGCCCTGAGGGCGGAGAGAGACGGGGGAAAGAAGGGGAGCGGCGAGGGAGACGCGGACGACCAGGACCTGTACATGTGCGACTACTGCGAGGAGACGTTCAGCCTGACGGATGAGCTGGAGAAGCACGTGGTGACGCGGCATCCACAGTTGTCCGACCGCGCCGACCTGCAGTGCATCCACTGTCCCGAGATCTTCCTGGACGAGGCGTCGCTGCTCACGCACATCGAGACGCAGCACGCCAACCGCAAGCACAAGTACTGCCGCCCTCCCTGCCTTCCTCACTCCCTGCACATGCACAAAAAGTACATAGAGCGGCGGGGACAAAATTAAGAGACCACTGCACATTCTCTAAAATGAAGTATACTGTAAAAATCCAGCATTGCTGGTCACCAGCATAAGGTATGTTTTGCATGCAGGAACCAGCATGGAATGCTGGTTTGCTGGTACCCCTGCATCCCGTGCTGTTTGCTGGTGTACCAGGATCCCATGATGGTTGCTGGTGTGCTGGTATACCAGCTAGACCAGCACTACACCAGCACTAACCAGTATGAACCAGCCTGGACCAGCACTACAGCAACACTAACTAGTATGAACCAACCTGGACAAGCATGGAATTCATGCTGGTTTATGCTGAATTTTTTAGCAAGAATTTATCACATTTTGATTTTATTTTTTATATATAAATAGAAAAATCGAAATCTAAATGTATGAATAGGGAACATCTGAGAAATTGCTGCAGTGGTCTATTAATTTTCTGCTGCTGTATCTTCTTAAAAATGTAGGCTATGGCCTATTAAAGGCTAATATTTTTGAGGGAACAGTCTTTTAATAGTGTACCTGTACAGAATTGTTCTTGTCTTGAGAGTTTTTGTGTGAAAAAAATAGCTCTTTAAAGATACAAGGTTTTAGTTGCTAAATACAAGCATAGTTAGCACCTGCCTCACAGAACAGTGAGCTACAGTATCTAGCCGTGCAATTCCACTATTCAACCACACAGCGTGTCAAAGATATTTTGACATCAAGACGAAACTGAAAGTGTTTTGTAGGGAGAAACCCAATTTCGTTACTCATGTGCCTGCCCGTTGTGGTATAACAATAAAGTTGAATTGAACATGACACTGATTTTAGTTGTATTGACATATAAACATTACAGTTACAATAACACCTTGAATACCATTTTTATAGTGCTCGTAGTTGGGGTTTATCTCAAAACACACAAATATATGGACGTCACACCTGATTATCACACCTAAATAAATGTCTCAGGCGAGTTTAAGCACCTTCTTATCCCCCATCCAGATGCCCCGTGTGTTCGGAGCAGTTCCCCTCCGTGGAGGACGTCTACTGCCACCTAGACAGCCACCGGCAACCCGACTCGTCCAACCACAGCGCGGCCAGCCCGGACCCGGCCCTGGGCAGTGTGGCGTCCATGAGCTCCGCCACCCCGGACTCCAGCGCCAGCCTGGAGAGAGGCTCCACCCCGGACTCCACGCTGAAGCCCAGCCTGGGCGGGGAACGAGCCCGCAGGAGATGCACCGACGCCGGGGAAGACCTGGCGATAAGCTTGGGTCACCATGTTGGAGGTATGGAGCTCTTTATGCAGACTAGAACGATCCAGCGTTCCATGCAAGTCAACGGGGAGGTCCATGGATTTCACTGTAATACTTCCCATTGATTCTCTCTGAGAACATTAATGGGTATTTTGAGTATATAACATTAAATCCCCTACGAAGTACCACAGTGGTATTTTTTCAGTGAACTGTTTTAGGGGTAAATTGACGTTGTTTCAGGCCATGCATGGTTGATGTAGCTGCCTGGGCGCTGCTTACGTCAGCCTCCACAGCAATATTCTGACACGCCCACTTTAGAGACCAGAAGCGTTTCTAATGGGAGCTAAGGATATCGTTGATTGACAGATGGAGGAGCCAGCTCAGATGGGAAATATACAAGATTTAAAACGACCACAGCGTGGAACGCCCACTGGTGACCAACATTCAGCTACATAGCTAATCTACAAAATCACGTTATATCGCATATGTCTGGGGCTTTAGGGTGCTCACAGCTACATCGGCATTACACAGAAGAGACACATGACAGAATGCTCTGGTGATTGTTGCGATCTACTCTATACGCAGTATTGATGGTACTGTATTATCCTGCAGGGAATTCTTTTGGCATTACAACTGTTATGTCAATTTAGATTTAGAATTTAAAATAATATAAAATATTAAACAAGGGCATAAAAACCAAATGTGTCCTCATTCACATGTTTGGCTATCTAGATCTGTGAAACTAGCTCTTCCATGCTTGTATCTCATTTCTTGCTTCTACAGTAGCCTCTCTAACGTCTGTGGCTCTGCGCGCTGTAGGTGGGGGAGGGGGCTGGGGCAAGGTGACCTACTCCTGCCCCTACTGCTCCAAGAGAGACTTCCACAGCCTGGCGGTGCTGGAGATCCACCTGAAGACCATCCACGCCGACAAGCCCCAGCAGAGCCACACCTGCCAGCTGTGTCTGGACACGCTGCCCACGCTCTACAACCTCAACGAGCACGTCCGCAAAGCCCACCGGGCCAGCGGGGGAGCCGCGGGGGCGGCCTTCCCGCTGCTGCAGTTCAGCAACGTGTCTGTGTTCCACTGCAACTACTGCCCCGACATGTTCGCAGAAATCAACTCCCTGCAGGACCACATCCGTGTGTCCCACTGCCTCCCCGGTGGGATTGTGGCCGGATCCACCACACTGGGTTGGTGTCACCTTACTACATACTGTGGTCAAGGCCAGCCTGCCCGGCGATATCAGAAAGGCCTTGAGATGTGGTCACTGTCGATTGATTGATTGAATTGAGTTGTCGTTCTTGCTCTATGTTAGGATCAACTCTTAGGAGGTTTAAGCATTGTTGTTGTGAGCTGTGTTGGCCACTTTGGTTTGTGTTCCTATTCTTGGAGCCAGGGCTGTGCAGATGCACTAGATAATTTTTTCAGCACGCACATATATTTACATTTACGGCATTTGGCAGACGCTTATATCCAAAGCGACTTACATGTAGTACATAATTTGTCAGGTACATTGGACAGGTCGTATACCAGCAATTATAAGCAAACAATATTCTAAATAGAACAAATGCAGCATAATGTCATTATACCTATTACCACATAGTCAAACATATAAAGTGCAACAGGTAGCTAGCTAGTAATGTGCAAGTGTTTTTTTGTTTTTTTTTATAAATAGTGAGATAAGAGCATGAGAAGTAAGTGCAGGACTTCATTTGGAGTGCTAAGAGGTGGCATAGCCAGGAGATATTTGGTGAATTTGACAAATTATTATAAAAAAAAAAAAAAAATTATTATAATTATAAAAACATTTGAAAAATATATTCGCTTACAATTGCATACTTTCCAACACTCCCAATATCCACAGGTAGCTCCCTATTTTAACCCTTTTTTCACAGCCAAATGTTGGTAGGTATGCAGTTAGCTTGCAATATACAGTAGCTCACTGTTACCTTTAAGTATAAAGATGGGTAATGTTGATCCCTGCTGTCCTGACTCTTGATGGAAGCTCGTTCCGCCATTGTGACGACAAAGTGCAGTTCGATACTCTGATGAGACTTGTTGCCAAGTCTGGTGCTCACTCTGTCTCTGTGTCTACCCCCCCATCCATCCATCACATCAGAGGGGAACCACGCCTTCTTCTGCAACCAGTGCTCCATGGGCTTCCTGACGGAGTCCTCGCTGACTGAGCACATCCAGCAGACCCACTGCAGCTCCGCCGGAGGGGGCGGAGCGTCGTCCGGCGTGACCAAGCTGGAGTCCCCGGTCCTGCAGTCCGCCTCCCAGTCCTTCATGGAGGTGAGAGCCTGCCGTGCCTGCTCTCGTGTGCTCATGGCAGTGTACTGTACAGTGTACTGTACAGCGTCATGTGCTCACTGTATACTGTACTGTGTAGTGTTCTAAGGCCCCGTGTCCACACGGTACTTTTTTCTGAGCACCAGCGAGAGAAAAAGCTCTGCACCCAGCGCCTTTTAATGCGCGGCCTGCTCAGAGCGCTTAAAGTTGAAAATATGTGTTAACTGTTCAGAAAGGCACTCACTGCAGCTTTTATCAGGCGACCGATCAGTTGGGTCAGAATGTATTTGTCACAGATTAAAAAGTTATATTTTCCAGAAATGAACTTTTTTTATTACATTACTTATTAAAATATTGCTAATTTAAAACAAAATATGTTGAGTGGACAACTAACTGTATGTGTTTGTTTATGTTTAGACCAGAAACACAAATGAAAAATCAACTGACAAATAAGCTGATTTTATTTTTAGAGAAGGGGCTTTTTAAGCCCTTTGAGACTGTATGAATCCACTTGATCCCGACCTCACTGTGTGACACACAGCACACGCTGATGTTAAACATCTACATTATCGTGCTTTGCGCAGGTTTACTCCTGCCCTTATTGCACAAACTCTCCCATCTTCGGCTCGCTCCTCAAGCTAACCAAGCACATAAAGGAGAACCACAAGAACATCCCGCTGGCCAACAACAAGCGGCAGGCCAAGGTGGCCGACCTCAGCCCGGCCTCCTCGGACGTGGAGATCTCCTCCCCCAAGCGCCACAGACTTGGCGGGGACTCCACGCCCGCGCTCGGCTCCAACGGGGACTATCCGTGCAACCAGTGTGACCTGCGCTTCGCCAGCTTCGAGGGCTTCCAGGCCCACCTCAAGTCCCACCTGGAGATGCTGCTGAGGCGTCAGTCGTGCCCGCAGTGCAACAAGGAGGACTTTGAGACCCAGGAGGCCTTGCTGCAGCACCTGACGGTGCACTACACAACCACGTCAACCCAGTACGTGTGCGAGAGCTGCGACAAGCAGTTCTCCTCCGTGGACGACCTGCAGAAACACCTGTTGGACATGCACACCTTCGTCCTGTACCACTGCACGCTCTGCCAGGAGGTGTTTGACTCCAAGGTCTCCATACAGGTGGGTGGGACACGAATCTTTCTTTCTTTCTTTCTGTAATCACCACCATTAAACGTCCTGCCAATTTACATTTATTGCATCCTGATAAGATTGCTGCTCATTATACTTCCGTTCTAGTTTAAGGCTTTGGGGCTGGGGCTAAAAGCCCCACTTATTAAGTGAAACCTTTTTTTCTGTGTAGCTAAAATGAGGAGTGTTCACAGATGAAACCTGTGTGAAAGGCTCCTATTGTGGCAAATGAATAAAATAGCTATAAAGATGGTAATGGTACCATGCTACGATAATTAGTTCTGGTGATGACATGCATCTACCTAAAGAAACGAGAGGCTTGCAAGGCCTTTGATACAACGGGCTACCATGTGTACAGTACGAGTGAATGTGCTTGGCCTATGTGATGGCACTGAACACTGTACTGCACAGGTGCACCTTGCGGTGAAGCACAGCAACGAGAAGAAGATGTTCCGCTGCACGGCCTGTGCCTGGGACTTCAGGAAGGAGACAGATCTCCAGCTTCACGTGAAGCACAACCACCTGGGCCAGAGCTCAGGCCTGCCCGCTGCCCTCAGTGCAGGTACGTGGGGCCAACAAACTATATAGACATTTAATGGGTGTGAGGGGGAGGTGGGAGAGTGTATCAATGCAAAAATATATACAGAATATATAGAAAATAACATACAGCCGTGGAAAGAATTAAGAGACCACTAGGGGTGCACGATATTGATCAAATGTGATATTGCGATATTGATCATGAAAATTGCAATGTCGATATTAATTTCGATAT
>JAODLL010048847.1:0-17500 GCA_026546735.1 Forbesichthys agassizii | reverse complement strand
CAGGGAAATTGGTCAATTTTAGCAGCCGACTGAGAACATTAGGGAGGGGCGATCGCAGGAAGGTTGGGGCCCTAGAGGTGTGCTCACATAATTAAGCCTCCTCGCCAGGGTATTCAGGGCTAACAGCAGGGTTTGTTGTGAACAGAGGTGGCAAAAAAGGGTGTTGGGAAATCATAATGCAGCTCTGAACAACCACCACTCTCATTTTGCAGAGCAGTGGGAATACAACTACGATTTAATGGCCGCGTGTTGTCAGACCCGTATAAGGAAATAGTGCTATATTTTATTGCACTGGTTATGGGCCATTGCTTTATGTAGTCATTTAAACGGTTTATGTATATGCACCTGTATTTATATTATACGTATTGTGTGTATTTCTGAATCTTACGCACTGCCATAAATTAAAACTGTTATTTTCAAACTTTTTCAGATGAAAATCATCATATCACAAAAATAAGCGATTCATAGTTTGCAGGACCCTCTTGCCATTTTAATAGCACACCTTCACGGCATAAAAATATATAAGTAGCCATAAACCACTGAGCAAATTATGCAGCCCATAAAACCCACATTTCTGAAAGATTTCTCCACCATCCTCCATCGGCAGCCCTAGGTTTAGCCCAGATTTAGAATAATAAGCTTGACAAATGACTTTTCTCTTATGTGTGTTTCTTTCCAGAACGTACCGCTGCTACAGCATGTCTGCTCTGAAGCCAAAGGCACAAGAGGACAAAGACTTGCTTTCTGACGGCACAGGTCCCACTCAGGAGCCATTACAGAGTCACACATCCTCCCCGAAGAACAATGCCGCGGCTCTGTCCTGACGAACACCAAAACCCTTTAAGTGGAGCCCAGCCGAATCCATTTGTATACTGCAGTGTCCCTGCTGTTCCTCACGCTGGCAATTCATTGCCTTCAGGAGCACTTGTTAATGGACCTGGTTCACACCCAAACTCAGAAGTACACCGTGTCCTGAACAAAGGCAACGCTTTAGCCAACGGTGTCCCGTATACCGCGCGGCGACCGGAGAGGGATGCGTGCCCTCAGGTGTTACCACCACCCGGTGAGCTCCAATCAGACGCTCGGAAGCACCCAGCGGGAAGTGTCCTACAAACACTGGCCGCGCAACCGGGCGCCAGCACGCCACTGTCTGGCTCTGAGCGGGATGAGTTTAAACCGGCCCCTTCCGCGCTGTCGGGTAGCAACGGCAGTTCAGACCAAACGAGCGTCAGCTGGCCCTTGATAAACAAGGCAATAAAAACAAGCGGTCCGCAGGGCTCGGACGTGGCAGAGTTGTCGACGAGCTCCTCCGGCGGCGGCGACGACGACGACACCGGAGCAATCGGGTGGTATTGTGTACAGGAGCCGAATCGCTCTCTATGGAACGGCGAAGCTGTTAGCAAACGGCTGGATAAAAAGACCAAACAATTTCCTCACCTAATGAGCCAAAGAAAGAGGAAGCATCGTGTACATACACTGGAGCTAGGCCAAAAAGGGGCTGCATTATTACAGAGCAGCTTCTATTACCCAAGCAAACACTACAGTTCTTTGGGTAGCCAATCAGATTTTAAATATTCTGCTGAGGCGTTCGAAGAGCAATCCAGCAGCACCTCTTTAGATGCTCAGCAACTTATTAATAGCGCAGTGGCAAACTCTTTTAATGAGGAAAATGACCCTGAAGATGAAGCTAGCGTTAGCCCCAAACCTGAGCAGCTGAAGCTGGAAAAGCCCGAGCATGGCCCGCTGGTCTTTCCGTGCACAACATGCAAAGTTAATTTCCAGAGCGAAGGGCATTTACATAGACATATGATGTATCATTTAGACAGGCAGAATCAGGTGAACTGCACGAATGTTTCACAGCCTTTTATATGCAGGGAGTGTGGGTGTCTATTCTTTGATAGCAGCTCCCTCATGAGGCATATCATTATACACCAGGAGAGGCTAGAAAAGCTTATGGAGGAAATCAGAAGTCTTCAAGAACTTGAACATGAAAATGGTAATATCAGATCGCCATGTCCTCAGAGTGTCATTGGTTGTAATTTCCCTAAAACGTTTGTCCGGCAGGCGAAAATTAGCGAAAAGGCAAAGCGCCATTGCGAGAAGTGTGACTACATCACGCAGAGCAAACAGGTGTATGAAGCGCGCTTAAACCCACGCAAGCCAAAGTACTGGAGAAGTCTCAGCAGTGACATGGAAGAAGCAGACTTTGCAGAGCCTAAGGGTAAAACTTTTACAAGCCGAGACAAACGCATATTTGAAATGAATTGTGAACACAAATCGCGTCACGCCGATTGTAAAAGGACAGTTTTAAACAAGATGTCTGACCCAGTACTTGGTAACTTAACGGATACTGAGCTGTGTAAATGTTCACGTTACAAACCGTCTGCTTTCTGTGAAAGGGATGACTTAGCCGCTTGGTCCAGTAAACATTTGGACCTTTACACAAAAAATTTGGGTACAAAGCATTCTTGCGAAAGTTTAAATTTGTCAAAGTTCAAGTGCCAAAGTGGCTGCGGAGAAAACACTCCGCCAGCTTTGTGGAAGATTGACAAGCACGGCATTCTATCTCTGCTACAGGAGCAAAAAGTGGACTTGGCAGCAGAGAAATACTATCAAAGCTGTGAACACAAAGCAAAACCGTCAAGCTGCCCTTCAGACATTGATGTTATTCCAACACAGGATGCTGCTGAAGTAAATCACACATACAAAAGCGACTCACTGGAGTTATCTACTAAACTGTCTCCATCTACAATACCCTCAGATATTGTCAAGGTCAGTCCCAGGGTCTTACCAATTAACCAAAGACTTAGGAAAGATGCCGTTCCTGAAGACCACAGCCACCACACCAGTGAAACCGACAATTGGGATGTTTGTCAGAATGAGAAAAAGCCACGCAGCCAGATGTGCTCCGTACAGCAGCAAGGCTATTCTCCCAAGGAGAAAACCACACCTGTCGGCCATCTTGCGGAAGACTGTGACGACGAGGACGACGATTGCAGTGACATAACGCAGCTCATAATCAAAGAGGAACACATGGAAGCCGCCGTGTGTGAAGATGTGCCCTCGATGCCCAAAAGCGAACCATTGGACCTTGCATCTACATGTGCGTCGGGCGTGGAACACAACAAGGCCTGTCCTTACTGCCCTGCCCTGTTTGAGTCTGGCGTGGGTCTGTCCAATCACGTGCGAGGACACCTGCACCGCGTCGGGCTGAGTTACAACGCGCGGCACATGGTGTCTCCGGAGCAAGTTGCTCTGCAGGACAGCCAGCCGCGCATCCGCAGGAGAGTCTCCTCAGCAGTCCGCAGGCTGAAAAAAGGTGATGATTGCTGGTATCCTGTTCAAGGCAGGGTTAGTTGTTCTCAAACGCTTGCTAACTTCAAGCCCAAATGAAAAACAATATCCCTCCGCAGCGCCACTTCACACATTGAAACGCATTGTGAAGTAAAGCGTGGTGCTGCGGCTTTGTCGTTGTGATCGGTGTTCGCCACTTTGTTTACATTCCTATATACGGAGTCAGGGCTGTGTAGAAACACCATATTATTTTTCCAGCGCACAGAACGGGAAGCTAGCGTACTGCGATGAGATATTTGCTGAATGTGACAAATTTAATTAGCTTACTATTGCTGATTATACCGTTAACGTTTTGTGTATTTGTATCTATTTATCTATACACTCTAGTTGACGCTGTCTTTATAATGTTATGCCTAATATCAACATTCTGTCATGTTTATGACACAGCTTAATGTTCAATATAAGAAATAAATTCAGATAAATCCTCAGGAAATTGAAAGTAGTGATTAAATATTTACATCTCAGCTGAGCAGTGTTGGGCAAGTTACTCAGGAATAGTAATACATTACTATTTACTCATTACTCCTTCAAAAATATAATAATATTACTCTACTTATTACTGGATATTAAAGGTTATTAGTTACATTACTGGTTACCTTATTACTTTCACAATCACTACCCTGCCTCGCACCTTCCGAAAAATGCCAACCTGAGTAGCCAGCTCATTTTAGAATTTAATCCTCCATATTGGAACAATAATGTACCTTAAGAGTCAAAAGTCAGCCAACGTGAAAACATGGCAGCCTCTCAAACCTGATGATTAGCGGAACTAAAGCGAAAATTTAAGTTTTCTCTGAGGAAATGGAATCGAGGCGCGTGGAAAAGAAAGAAGCTTTAGGGACAGGAGGGAGGAGTGTGTGGGGGGGGGGGGGACAGAACGAGACATGTTAGTTATGTTGACAATTAAATTATTCTTGTTTAAGTTGTATTTTTGTATTTTCTCCTACATTGTATTGAGAATGGTAAATGGGTGCATTTATGTAGCGCTTTTATCCAAAGCACTTTACGGTATTTTGCCTGACATTCACCCAGTCACATACAGTCATACACTGATAGTGACTGCTGCCATGCAAGGTCCAACCAACCACCAGGAGCAGTTAGGGGTTAGGCATCTTGCTCAAGGATGCTTACAGGTAGTTTAGCACTGGGGTTTGAATCCACGACCTTCCAGCTGGAAGTCCAACACCCAGACCACTAGACCATCCTGCCCCCATTAAGTCTAATGTATTAATGAACAGTGGTTGGTAGGGCTGTTGTGGCTGTGGGCTGCTTTGTTTTTAACCTTAGTTAATATTGAAGGATGAGTGGGATAGTACGCCTGGCTGCATGTTTATATGCGGGTACTTGTACAATTTAGGAGTATATGTTCTATAAGTAGAGGTATGGATGGTCATATATGTACAGTATATGGGTACTTCATGTCAAGTACTTATGTTCACTAGTTATATGTATGTGGGTATGTGCTTGTTATTTATGGGTATGTAATGTATATTTTAATGGGTCCTTATATTTCACATAGTTGAGAACTTGAGGGTGGAGAGAGCCATGGCAACACAAATTTCATTACATTCTACTGTATTCTACTGTGGGAGTATATGACAATAAAGTGAATCTGAATTTGAATTAGACAGGTTGGTTCAATTAGCCACATAAGTTTGCTATGACCAGAAATCTCATTTTTGTAATGCAGCATTACTTATATTAGTCTTATCGTTTCACATGCAGTTCACTGATCTGGTCCTGTACTTGTGTTTCAGCTGACAAGCCTGAATCACAGGGGACACACACATGTCCCTTGTGTTGGGGCTGGTTTGATACCAAAACAGGCCTCTCCAACCACGTGAGGGGACACTTGAAACGCATCGGCAAGACCATCAGCAGCACCAGCAAGTCCCCGGTGTGCATCCTGAACGATCTGCTCCAGGACCAGGAGGGGTACCAGAGCATTGTCCAGGTCCTGAGCAGGAAGCAGTTCCCCTCGAGCTCGCACGTCTCCCAGAGGTTCGGCGGTGGCAGAGGCCTATTTCTCATGCAAACCGACAGGAGCCCAAATGTCCAAATGCCGGAGCACCCCTGCGTACCGAAACAGGAGGCAGAGGAGTTCTCAGAAGGGAAGACACCACAGGTCGAAGCACAGAGAGACACAGGTTCCTCCTCGAGCACTTTAGTGGAACTGTTGAAGACAACACAGAATTGCACAAAGGAGAAGGAGACTCATGCAAATGAGAAGCACGTTAACATGACCAAAGACGGCACGGAGAAGAAGTGTTGCGAACATGGTACGGTATGAGCCTTCTGTGGCTTGAGCAGCTCTTTTTTAAAACTGTTACTATAAGTATGGTACAGGTTCGATAACATAAAAGTGTATTGTAATTCTAATGGAATACCGTAGAGGTCTGACTCCCGGGTGAAAGGTTCCGAGGTCGATACCCAAAATGAGTATTTGTAACAACTACCTGCTCTTAAATACACTAAATTTGCTGTACGTTACATTTGAGTGGATAAGTGTGTGCTCAAGTTATATTTACTGATTTAAGTATTAATTCATCATATTTCAGTAGAATGGCTATGATGATATTTAACTGTACTATTTGCATATAGTGTATGTGGTTTCTAATTGGAATCCATCAAGCCCTATTGTTCCTCTGCAATACAATAATATACATACTAGTATTATATGCAGCTATACAAACCATGTGAGAAGAACTTCATAATCAATAGAATATATTTATTAGACAAAGAATGAATGTCAGCAATGTGCCTTTGAAACTGACGTTAAAAAAAAAATTGAGATCTGTTTGATGTTGACTTATAAATACATAAGCTTTGTTGGCACGCTTTTGTTTAACGTCTGTCCAAATCAAATGTTCAGTCACATTTGGAGAGAGATGTTGTCGAATATGACAGCAAAATATCTTTTTGTTTATTCAACAGGTGTTTAATATTTGGATAGTTATGGATATTCAATAGCATTTAAAAGTAATAACACCACCCAAATATTATTTTATAATGAATATGGTAACTGTAATCAGAGAGTAGTTTTTACACTTTTTATCCATACATCCATACATCCATCCATCTGCTTATCCGGGGTCGGGTCGTGAGGGCAACAGCTCTAGCAGGGGACAAAGCGATTGCAATACCGCTGATTCTCCAACCAATCTCTCGCTCCATAGTCCCCTTGCTCGCAAACAAGACTCTGATGTACTTAAACTCCTTCACTTTGGGTAAAGATTCATTCCCTATTCCCTTGGTTTTCTGATGAGATCATTGGCTTCAGATTTAGCAGTGCTAATCCTCATCCCAGCCGCTTCCAGGGATCCAGAGATTCAGTTAGTGCTGGAGGTCATGGACAGATTATGCCATCAGGACCACATCTGCAAAAAGCAGTGATGAGATCCCCAGGCTACCAAACTGCAACCCCTCCTTACCACAACTACGCCTCGATATCCTGTCCATGAATATCACAAACAGGATTGTTGACAAAGCGCAGCCCTGGCAGAGACCAACTCTCACCTGAAACGAGTCTGACTTACTGCAGAGAATCCGTACACAGCTCTCGCTTTGGACATACAGTACAGGGATTGGATTGCCCTTAAAAGGGACCCCTTCACAGCACCTCCCACATTATCTCCTGGAGGACCCGGTCTAGAGCCACAAAACACATGTAGACCGGTAGGGCATACTCCCAGGCCCCCTACAGGATTTTTGCGAGCGTAAATAGCTCGTCCGTTGTTCCACGACCAGGACGGAATACGCATTGTTGTTCTTCAGTCTGAGGTTTGACAATCGGCCGAACCCTCTTTTCCAGCACCTTAGAGTAGACTTTACCAGGAAGACCGAGTAGTGTGATACCCCTGTAATTGACGCACACTCTTTGGTCCCCCTTTTTTGAAGAACGGGATATTAAAACTTCTAGTAACTTTTAATTGGCCTTCAAGCTTTAAGAGAAATATATAGAAATACATATATAATTCTGTAATTTAATGAATTGGTAATCATAGTTTTAGAGCTAATGCCAGGCTAACTCGGGTGTCAATTACAAGAAGTGTTTTTATTGTTTTGTCTAGATTTGTGAATCTTACCTTCACCTACATGGGCGGGTGTATTAAAATAGAAAACAGGCCCCTTTAAGACATGAGATTGCACTAAACATATCCAGCAGTTTTTTTGATACATGATACGTGCAGAACATATTTCTTTGATTTTCAAGCCCGATAGACAAAAGTTTATAACAGTTTGATTGGATGATAACCTTATATGACCTGTACAAAATTCTTATTTTACCCTTTGAAGTATGTTGAAGTGTGTGTTTATACAGTAATGACTAACCTTGGCCACAAGAGGTAGTGTTGAGCTAACATACAGTACAGTATTCATTTCTTGACTGAAGTATACTGCATATCTACAGTATATGTAAAATGATGTATTTTAGTTTAGCTTTAAATGCATTATTAATATTATTAGAATTGTTAACCTTGTTTTTCAGTTAAAATACATTTCCATCACAATGTCTTTCAGGGGATAAGATTTGTAACGTCACCTTCCCTACAGCGGCCAATCTTTCCAGTCATCTCCAGCCATATGGACGTAGGAAAAGGCTTGACATTTTTGAAAGAAGTAAGTAAAAAACATAATAATTTCAGAGTTGTTCGCAGGTGACTGCTACTTTGTATTCTGCTATTTTATTTAGGACCAACTTAAAGTATAGACAAGTGAAACAACATACCTGCTGAAACAAACACATTTTCTTATTGTTACGGTACTGAGACTTTCTGCGCAACAAGTTTGCAAATGCATTCATTCTGTTACAAGCTGGAGGTCTTTTCACTTGACAGGCTATGATTACAAACAGAAGAAGCCGAGACCAAGACCGGGGCTGAAAAAGAAGGTCTCGCTCCCCCTCAATGCTGTGGGGGAGGTCTACAGACTAACCTGCAGGTAACAGTAGCCTGCCGCCAATAAGAGCAGTGTCGCACCAAAGACAGCCTTGAACACTCAGGTCACATGATTGTATGTATTAAACATGTAGTTTTAGTGTCAGAATGTTACAAACATGTGGATTTTGAAAAATGGATTCAGTACTTGATTTAGAAAGAATAACAATATTTGAAATGAATTTTTAAAGCAAGTACAATTCACTGTAAAATATGAATTCAGACCATTCTTAAAAAGGACACAGTATCTTTCACGGAGCCGGGCTTACTCCTCCCTCTCTTGTGCAGATTCTGCGACTTGGTCTTCCAAGGACCTCTGTCCGTACAGGAGGACTGGATCAGGCACTTGCAAAGGCACCTAATACACACAAGCGTCCCCCGCTCAGGAACAGGCATGGTGGAGATACTGGGCTGTCACCACGACGACGGGCACGATGACCTGTCTTATGAGTACCCAAGCCTCGACCCGAAGACCTCCCCTCTGGAACTCCCGGTTGCCTCTTGAAGGGCCAGCTTGTTTTTACGTTGTGAACATGATTGTTAAAAGGACAGTTTTAAGCAAAACGTCTGAGCCAGTACTCGGTTGAGTTTGATCCCTAGCGTGTAAAAAGCAAGTATTTAACACTTAATATACAGTACCTGTAAGCACAATTCTTATCTTGAAATATATGCTTTAAGTCCTTTATCACTTTAAATAACAGAGCTTACATAACGTATCTTCATGAACATATTCAGAGGCGCGTTTACATTCGGAGAACAAACATTTGCAGCGGTTAGCATACATTTATAAGGTATTCCGTTTGCTTTGAGCTTGGAACGAACATTTGCAAACACAAGCAAACGGTCTGAGGAGGTGGTTCTCGCTGATCACACATGGAAGACACATTCCCTCCATTGTGTTGCCGCAACCCCACAACTATTCGACGTAGCTCACTGCTTATGTTTTCAGACTTGGGCGTACACCGGGCCACACACTGAGAGGGGTGGAGGTGGTGTTCAAGCCAAAACAATGGCAGAGGTCAGCCATACAGGTAAATTAGGACACACGTGGCTCTTTTTAACGCTTTAAAGGTATAGTCAGCATTTGTAAGTTCATACTCTCATTCCACTAGCTAATAACGTTCTCTGTGCGCGCTTAAAAAATAATCTGGTACTTCTACACAGCCCTGGCTTCGTAAATAGGTTAGGTATACAAACAAACCAGCGAACACCGCTCACAACAAGGCCTTAGGCTTTGTTCACAATGCTTTTCCAATGTGTGTTGCGGAGTGTCTGTGGGAGCACCCCTATGGCATTGAAGGGACAGGTGTTTTTGTTTTGATCTTTGGCTTGAAGTTTGCAGGTTTTCTGGAGAATGACTTACTTTTACCTTTTGATGCGATGCAGGCCCGGAATAGAATGTGATCCAGGTTAACGTGTGTTACAGCTGTCTTGTGATGGGCGGTTCCACAGCTGACACGAGGGTATAGGAAATGGCACAGTGTAGAATAATTGGTGGCAAGTAACACACTGAAAAACGGAAGAACAATTCTGTACTTACAGGCGCACTTTTGAAGAGCGTTCCCTCAAAAAGAACACTGTTGATCTTTTAAGAGGCCAAAAATAATGTAACAATTGTAACAAGTGACACAATTTGATAAGTTACAAACCCGACTGGCATTTGATTAAGGGTACACAATTGTCTCTCGGAAGAGTACACCCCCAGCGACATGCATTTGAACCTTTGTGTGTGCAGCTGTATGCTTGTATGTTTGATTGTGTGTAGTGACAAAGCAACATGCTGGGGAGGAGACGTAGGGGGCTGATTTAGACAATGGCTGACATCACACGGGGGAGTTGAGAACACAGAGCGCGGGCTGATCATTGATTAAATAGTTTTAGCTCTCAGACAGCTATTGTGTGTATGTGTGTGGTAATGCTGTTGTGCACCGCTCCCCAAACCTGTAAAGGCACTGTCCATGGTCCTGTATGTCGATTCCAGCCTTCTATGGTTTCCCAGCAGCCCAGGACAACAAACAGTGTGTTCTATTAGATTGGGTACCATGTATTTATAAGCTCCATGCTGAAAATGCTTTAGAACATTCTATATATATGGGTTTACTTCATACAATGTTTGGTGACCTTGTGTGCAATGAATGCAATGCAACAAATGCACTTAAGTATCTTCGAGCAGGAAAGTAGACTATGCAATATGCAAATCTTATTTTAGAACGATTTATAAAATAATTAGCCTATGTGAAAAGAAAGCACATTTGTTATAAGAGAGTACACTCAGGCACAAAGTGGTATGGGTAATGTAGTTTTGTTTTGTCTAATAGTTAGCATGTTTTGTGTCATTTTCAAACATATACATTTTGTACAGGCATCTGGCATTGCTTCCTTTTTTGCACATATGGCAGTGCGTTATTGCCAAAAGAGATATAATAACCCTAAGAGATATCATAGTCATTGTCTAATTCAATATTTTTTCCATGTATAAAAACTTAACTACGGTATTGTGAGAGATTATCAATATTTTCTAAATTACTTGGATCTAACTTTTATATAGTGCACCATATTTGTTGTGTGCTTTATATTATGGTAGCTACAATATATAATATATGTAAAACAATAAAATAATATATAAATACATAGCATAAATTACAACATTTTCAAAGGTTCTTCAACCAGAAATGTTGTCTTAAACTATTGATTTACCTTTGCTACAAATGTAACATATAGACATGCAACCCAAATACGATAGCTTAAATGTTTGGCATAGCAGGTTTCCAAAATATTGAATATTTACTTGTTGGGCTAGGTATTATGTGTATTTTTCCTTGAAGATAGTGCACATTCTATTTTGTAAATGCGTTCTGTAGTTGATATAAAATGTTATGAATGGATGCATGAAAAGGAAAGCAAAACACTTGTTTAGGTTAGTCATTATCAATCGCAATATTCCTAAAGGTGCAAAATTGGTTATGTGTATTATGCTTGGCCACCAAATACAATTTTGTTATATCGATATCGATTATATCGAATATCGATAGATTGACCAATTTAGCAAATGCTGCTGTTCAACAGTCTGTCTGCTATTTTCAATTTTCATCGATGGATTTGATGAGAATACCGGTATACGGCTGAGATTTAAGTAAAACAAACCGGCTTCCCTAACTTACAAACGAACCCATTGCCCATCACACTTAAAGGCTGGCAAATGAAAAGACAATGTATACAATAAGTTTGAAAGTTTCAACAACATGTACAGTACATTGACCTTTAGTTGCAGACTGTTCTAATTACTAATGTTTTGAAAGTGAAATCCAATGTAATACTCATATGCAGGACACACAAATATCTAATTATAATCTGATACATGTAGACTATTATGCTGTTTTACATGAAGCAATGTAGTTTCCCATAACGATTAACATCTGATGAACTGACTTCCATTACTGATTGCTCACGATCACAAATTGTTTTAAGCGGAAGTAGATTGAGTTAAATAAGTTTTAAACTTTTATTTTCCTTTTTGATTTAATAAAAAAAAACTAGAGATGTGTCCCAGATGTGCAGAATAAAACATGTCTCATATTTTTAAATTTATTTTTGCTTCCTTTTGGTTTCTAGTAGGCTCATAGTATTGTTTCATACATATTTCCTTACATATTTCAGAAGCTGTCTTGGGCAGTGTTTGACCCCTCTAATGCGTGCTATAGCTATTTCTGGTTCTACTTACCAGTAGCAAAGGAGTCTAACCCTGCGGTTTATCCTGGGCAGTATTTAAAGCAGTGATCAAAGCTGTACCAACCAATTGTCCTCGTGTTCCTCCAGAGGGAATTTTGAAGTACATTAATGCTCCTTCTTTGGGAAATAATTGTGCCACCCTGTGACTTCATTAGGTCTCATGGTTGTTTCAAAAGATGTTCTCTCCGGAGAATGGAAGCCACATTGCAAGCAGACAGTCTCCCAAGGGGCCAAATGAATAATAAAAAAAAGGAGCGATTATAATGAGATTGAGTTAGCCATGACCAGGGATTGGGCTTTCCATTATTCCACTGACTAGAGAGAGGGAGAGGGACATCTCGTAACATAAAGAGATGCGTTGACGCAAGGCCTATACACTCGCCATCTGCCATGTGGATCCAATGGGGGGGCAAACCATGCTTCTCATTAACCATGGATATCAATGGGCCTGCTCTCTGGAGATTGCTCTATTAAAAACACATATCGTCAACCACTGTGCAAACACAGCACACTGCATTGAATGCAGGAATAACAACAGGACTTAAAAAAAAAATTAATTATAGGTCAAATAAGTGGGCCTAATGTATCCTATATTAGTCTTAGAGGCCCCCTATGGTCTGTAGCCTATACTGTTTACATCTATCAGTAATTTTGGATACATTTGTTTTTAAATGTTTATGTCTGGACCATGCCACAAACAGTTTACTGTATAGGTCCACTAAAGACATTTTACAAATGAATGCTGAAATGTTGGCAGCTTTAAGATTTGTTTGGACTAAGAACTGTTTGTGTGGACTAAGAACATTTTGCAAGAAGGTGACAAAAAGTCAAACCAACAGCCTTGTGAGAGGAATTGTAGTTTTTGGTCATGTCGTCGTGTTCTTTATCCTATAGCCCATAGCCGATACGTCACGTGGCAGGCATGAGCCAGGGATCAAGACCATTGATCATGACCTCTGGCTTGGCCGGCGATTCTCAAGAAGCGGCAGAGACTTGTCCCTGCAGAGGAGAAGAGTGGCGGGGGTGATGGGGGGTAAAAAAAAACGCCGCCGAAAAATCAATAGGTTTCCATTATCTGCTTGGACGGTGTCACTGGCCTGTCAATGATCCTGTTACCGCCGCGGTACAAGGGGTGACACGCACTCGATCGCTGCCGACAAGAGACGAGCAGGCTGACAGCCACCGGGAACAAGTTGGAACACAGATTTGCACTTCAAGCAGCTGTCCGAGCAGGTATCGCGCGGGGCCACCGCACAGCGAGGGGTGAACGCGTTGTCGGGGTGGGGTAGTTGGATGGAGGAGGGAGAAGGGAGGGCGAGCGGGGGTGGATTCCCAGTCCGGCTTTTCCCTTATCTACCGGCTGTCTACCGACTGTCTAGCTCTCCACGCCACAAATGCTTTTATCCTCACATAAATAATTTACCTCTAGCTACACCAAAGGAAACTCGCCTGCACTGATTGTGTTCATGGCTGCAGAGGAAAGTGAAATTCATAAATCCATTCTATGGCTATTCACCCCTTCTCTCTCTCTCTCTCTCTCTCTCTCTCTCTCTCTCTCTCTCTCTCTCTCTCTCTCTCTCTCTACTTCCCAGACACACATTGGCTTCTGGAGAGTATCACGACTATACGGCGTGTCATTTTGTGTTATGCAAGAGGTGAATTATTCATAAAGTTTCATAAACTTATTACGCAATTCGCAATAAGATGCCTGTAACCATATCTAACTATTTTCATGCCGTTTCATGAGGTTTTGTGTATCCAAAGCCCACCTGAAATAATGTAAATTCATATTGTCCCAATTAGGCCTAAGCTTTGAGTATGCAATATACTGTATGGCTACTTGCTTTCCTCGTGATGTATGGCCTACTTGAACCAACTAGACACGTAAGGAAGACATCAACCTGTCACGAAAGCAAATAAATCAATATATTTTGACAGGGATAAAAAAAGTGCGTTGGAGGCACCATGTTTTGCCCTCACACAATACTTCACATCATATCCAGTCTCTTTATTTCACATGAAAAGCGACACATAAACGCTATGTCCTTTGACCCAGGGCTCACATGACATCACTTTATTAACATAAAACGTCATTCTCTATATGGTCTCTCTATATATAACCTTAAAACCACACAGATTCCACGTTAAGTAGGCTAATAATAAACCATGTAAATACTTTGGTTGACAACGGCTAGATATATAGGCCAATATTATTTTCTACTACATTTTGACTAAACCAGGGCAGTTCAGTCTGACCCGTGGGGCATTACGCACGTGACATCATGCTCCGCATGTTCACCCTTTCCCTGAAAATTCTCAACCCCCTTTTCCGTGACCCCCCCCCCCCCCCCCCCAACACACACACACACACACACACACACACACACACACACAGTTCGACATAGGCTCGCTGATTGCTTGTATACATTTTTTTCTTATGGAGGCAATTTAACGCACGATGACTGGGGAATTCAGGTTAATATGTTGACAAGAGTTAACAATAGCGGGTCATATTGCACACAACACGCATGACTGACTCCGTTCACTTCAGCGGCTGACAGGTCCTAATGATGCGCTGCCCCAAAGGCACTAGGGCAGGAGAGGATTTTAATTACTGATTTATAGACTAGTGTGCCTACGTCAAATGGAGACGTAATTAAACTCAGTTGCAATAATTGTTCCAGCTAATTGGGCAGACAAGTGCGATATGGTGCGATTATATTATATGTAATAATCATCTGACATATGCAATAATCGAATTTTTTTTTAAATTTTCTGTTCTGTCTACAATAGGGAAGAGCGTTTAGATTCAGCGTGGTCTGAATATAAACACCACATTGTATCTACAATAGGCTATACCGGGATAGGATAATAATGTGCTAATAACAATACATATATTAGGCTATATAACAAAATAAATAAAAATAAATTACCTAAAACAAAACGAAATGTCATTGGGACTTTTGAGGTGCTACCTAAAAAGCAAAACATATTTTAAATGTTTAAATTATTTCGATTGGATTTATTAGCTGACAAACTGTTAATAAACAAAAAGAGCATGTTTTCATTTTTTACTGACAGTTTTACTGTCAGTTACAGTAAAAAAAAAAGATAATGTAGGCTATTCCACCACGTGCCTCGTCCTGACACCCTAGATAGTGATGCCAACCATTTGTCAACATCGTTATTTCCTATTAATTGCTCACCAAAACTGCCTTTAGAAATAAAAATAGGTGTGACAGGAGCTGGTCAGAGCAGCTGCCCTTCATCCCTCTGGGCGCACACTGACCTCGTTTTCTCCATCAGCAGGCTGGAAGCTTGACAAGCCACAAAACGAAAGAGGTTTGATTTGGATGCGGGGAGAAATGCAGAATATGAGCCAGAAAAGACGAATCAATCAGTATTTACAGTAGGCCTATACACTCGTCGAGGATGAAACGCCGTCCACGTCATACACCAAATTGTGCTGTAAACCTGTCTGCATGGATTCATCATGTTATTGCCAGGCTACAGAAACGTTTTCCCCTGTTTAGTCATCTTTTGTCCGTTCTGAAGCCGTTCCTATTCTATTCCATAACAATACACGCGATTGAATAAGTGTGTATTTGAGATATTATCTATTGCAATAGCATATTATGTTTTCAATGTAGCCAATGGTTTTAAAACATGAATTGTGTGAAAACATATTCTTACAAGAAGGCCCATGTGATCATGGGCTGCAAGGGTAATGGGATTCCCAACATAATTAAAACATGTAACTCCACTAAATGACGGTAGGGGGCACTGCTCGTTTCGCTCTGAGAGGATTCCGTGCAAACCAGTAGGGATTCTAAATTGAGTGGGTTTCACAAACCATTTATGCATAAAATACAGAGGGTAATAGGGTGCTATGATCATTCTTCTTATTTGTTAATAGGCCTATTTAAATAGCTAATTCTAACCAGTTTACCTCATCGCTCGCCATGAAGCTTAGGATATATAGGAAAAACTGAAACTTAAATAATTCTGTTTAGATTCAAATTAATTCATTAGACGTATAGTTATATTTGTACAATTGAATTATTAAAGTTAGTTGGCATATAAACACAGTTTGGGATCATAGTTCTAATGACATTAGTTATATGTATAGTAGGCTAAATGCTAACGAAATTATAAAAATAAACTGCAACGCAAGATGACCACTAATACGTGTGCATTTATCTCGTTAAGGATGGTTAGATAGTAATACCCCTGCTGAGTAAAACGTAAATAAAAAACAAACAACAACAACAACAACAACAACAAAGATTCTGCACCAAAAACAGACAGCATGGTTGTCGACATTTTTCTCACACTCTGAAATGGAATTTAATTGCAACATATGCAGGAATTGAAAAGTTCCAGGCGACACGTGAATATAGAGCACAGCGACAGAAACAAAGAGGGGAATAACTGACACTTGAAAAGACGGAATATGTGCGGCTAACAGGCAAACGCATCAGAACAAAGTCACACACACCTTTGAGAGCGTGTGTTTGTTTTATTGCAGTTCTCCGGGGTTGCATCTCCTGTCGATTTGCTGAAAAGAGATAAGCGTACATGCCCTGTTTAAGAAACAAACATGCAGATTAGATGGGATTTTGACAACACACCTCAGACATGTTCCAACGCTCATCTATAAACAGCAGGTAAAACCCACATGGATGACAACAGCCTATTGTCACTACAGTGTAGAATATGGAGTATAAAGGTTTTTTTGATATATAGCCTAAATAAAAATAGACACAGGCCTTCCTATATGTAAATAAATAGCAAGATATGACAATTATTAAGGCATAGCAGAACCAATAACAAAAGGGTGAACATTAGCCTATTGGCCAAACATTGTGTAAGGACCTATAAAGCATAATCTATAAATGAATTTCTCAATACAATATTTGATGCACTATCTTTTTCTGCTTTGTAATATAATTTTAGGTTATATTGCCTGTCTGCTATTATCACGTGGCCTTAGATAGCTGGTTTTTACTTTGTGAGTTGATTTGACTGTATTTCTTCCAGAATCTTTATACAACGTTTGATATCTAAATTACTAAATTTCAAGTAGGTTGAGGGAGTTTTCATCTGTTATTATTATTATTATTATTATTATTATTATTATTATTATTATTTTTTTTTTTTTTAATGTTCCACATGCAGACGATGGACGAAACATATTATAAAGCTAGATATGGCCTTAATTAGAACGTAAAATAAAAAATGAATTGTGGCATATTGGGCCTTCATTCTAAAATAGTTACAGATCTCTATGATCAACATTTAATTAGCCTATATTAGATTTATAAATTGTTTAGACAATCCCTCTTTTTATGTATTTAAAAAAATATTTATTCGATGTTGTTTGCATACAGTTGCAAGTGTAGAAAACGGACTCGAAATAAAAATGTATGTGATGGCACTTTAGGGCTTCCATAGACCTATAGACAAATCGTCGTAGTTGC
>JAODLL010048826.1:6706-19684 GCA_026546735.1 Forbesichthys agassizii | reverse complement strand
CCCAGAACCAGGTTTATATAAGCTGTTGCACCAATGAACAAATGAGCTTTTTAAGGAAACTAAAGTAGCTCACGATCAAGGCATCAAGTGACAGAACCCAGAACCAGGTTTATATAAGCTGTTGCACCAATGAACAAATGAGCTTTTTAAGGAAACTAAAGTAGCTCACGATCAAGGCATCAGCGTGGAGAACAGGGAAAACTGTAGGATCCTGATAAATATACCCGCATGTGGTGACTGGTTGACACATAGGATGCTAAAATAATAATTAAACATGGTGAAATATCAAACTCTTTTATCGGCGAAGCAGTTTACCATAAAGTGGCGCAGACTGTGTTTCTCTCCTTTGGTCTTCAGTGTAATATGACACCTTGCACTCTGTCGATATTTCCTACAGCCACATTTGTCTCTTCAAAGGTTCATATTTTCAGTTTGAAAGGCGTATTAAAAGCCTGTTCTGGGTTCTATTCCTTACAGGTAGTGCCAGAAGAAGCATCTTTTACGCTTGTTTCAGTTTGTTGTGATCAGACGATGTGTACAAGGAGGCACCTTCATGTCATACAATGTAAATGGAGGTCAAGACTATTGACCACCACCATGACACGGGTGCCGAAATCATGTGACCTGTGACATCTCGAAATCTTAAATGTTATAGTAATACTGTAGTCAGTTTCACAAGCGTTCGGGCAGAGATCTCAAGCTGTAGTGTGTGTGTGTGTCCATTTTGTCCTATCTAGATCGAGTATGTGGACGCTGGAACCCCCGTCAGCAACAGACATTACATCGGCGCCCCTAGAGGCGAGATATACGGCGCTGACCACGGGATCGCACGCTTCAGTCCAGAGGTCGCCGCCGTCATGAGACCCCAGACCCCCCTTAAAAACCTGTACTTGACAGGTGAGACCCCACGTAGCTATGGTTACAGCTGGGTTGCTACGCAGGATAAAAAAAGGATGGCCTTTGATTACAATTACAGTTAGGTCACTTTAGCCTGGTGTAACCCTGTCCAATATTCACTTTGACATTGTGTTTTGATTCACGTTGAAACTATTGGACAGCGCTGAACCAATCAGCGTTGCTACAACTGTTTTGATCACCTCATCTAGCTCTGCTCTTTGATTGTTTTATTGTGGTGAATTTCCATTTTTGGGATAACCGTGAATATCCTCACATAAGCATGGAAATGGTAATGAAAAAAAGCTGTGTAGCTCACCTGTACAGTCCAATTGTATTGATTTTCTAATTTATTAACTAGACTACATGGCTGAGAGCTCGGCTTGCCCATTATGTCCCCCACGTAAAAAGATGAATCATATTTGTACAGACAAACTAAGAAAACACAATCACACAAAAAAAATAACAGTATGTGCTTTTGACAATAAAAAGATTTGTTTCTTAACAAAATGTAAGATAAAGCGATTCCAGTATGTCTTAGTGCTATTTTAAGTTTTAAGTATGATGTGAGTCGCAATTATTTTGGCCAGGATAATCGTGATGTGAACTTTTAATATCGTCTCCGTGTGTGTGTGTGTGTGTGCGCGCGCTCCAACAGGCCAGGACGTGTTCACTTGTGGCCTTGCCGGTGCGCTGGCTGGGGCTCTCGCCTGCGGGTCGGTCATCCTCAACCGCAACCTGCATCTGGACGCCATCGCCATGGCGAAGAGGAGCAAGCCTCGAGACTGCAAAGCCAAGGAGGAGTAACGCCCGTGAGATATGCAGCTGGACTTCCGTTGTTGACAAATATGAGAAACTTTGAACTTCCCTTGCAAGGGGTCATGGGCCCAAACTGTGATCACATTAGAACTCCACACAAATAACAATAACGCAGAATTTGAAAGCATTAAAAAAGTTAAAAAATATGATAGTAGTATAATAATAATAATAATAAACTTTGTTTTCTTTAACCTAGGCAAATCTATGAAATTTTGCACAAGAATGTGGCAGCTTTGTCTAATGTTTATGTCTTTGTAAATCTGGTCTGTCTTAATTAAATTAAATAAAATCTTGTATTTCATGTTTTAAAACACAAGACTATAGTGTAGCCATAGTAACCATATAGTGTTAACACTAGCATGAGCACCACACGTGAAACCAGAGTATTTGACGCGTGGTGGGATGTGTCTGTCACAGTTGATCAGAACCTAGGAACAATCTGATTAGTTGGGGGAACAAATGGGGTGTGATTTTTCTCAGAAATGTGCTAGTAGGCTATCAACCCAGACAGTATGTTCTTTGTATAGTTGGCTGCAAGATCCGCTCGTTTTTTTTTGTTTTATTTTGTCCAGTAAGTAAAATATGTTTTAGTTGATTACGCATAGTTGAATTTATGCCGCTCACAATTGCAAGTCAAACTATACTTTTAGGATTATGGTTTGCAACGATCTAACGGCAAAACAACTTATTTGTGTTCGATTCAGAATAAGCATGGCACGAATTTAAACGGTGCTTTTTTTTTAAGTTTATTTACATTTGATTATTTGTTATCATATTAGGTTAACATACTGTAGTAGCCTACTGTACTATATTTCAAGATGACAGGTATCTTATATTGTGTATAATGTCGTTATGGTGCATGCAAAACGATCGGTATATTTTTCTTATAAAACAGATGATTGCACCCTGAATTTCGACAAAGATGCATATCGACATTGGTCGTCGGAGCTATGAAATGCTAGCAGAAATAGGGGAAGGTGCTTGCGGAAAAGTCTACAAAGCTAGAGAGACATGTGGTAGCGACTCCAGAATCGTAGCGGTGAAGAAGATGAACTTCCACGGCGACCCACAGATCGGATTTCCGCCTTTTATGCTCCGCGAGGTGGCGCTGTTGCGCAAAATGGAGTACTTCAATCATCCCAATATAATCAAGTATGTTTTCTTTGATCATGAAGACTTTATAAAAACACAATAGGGCACATGTACATATACAGCCACGGAAAACATTAAGAGACCACTGGAGTAGATTTTTACTAGATATACATTTTTTATAACTTACATGTATGTATTTTTCGATCTGTATTTACATTTTTTAAAAATGTGTTATATATTTTTTTGGAATTACAGTCTCTTATTTTTTTCCGCAGCTTTGTATTCCTGACCATTTTTTCCCTTTTTACATTTCCCTATCCATACGTCCTTAGATTATGGGATATATCTGCTAATCTACAGTGCAGTAGTATGGAGCTAACACTGGTGTTTGAGTACATCGATCAGGACTTGTCTACATACCTGGCAAAGGTTCCCAAGACTGGACTGGGCCTAGACCAAATTAAGGTGTCCATCAACTTGTAACACTGTAAAAACATGCTGCCTTGTGAAAAATCTGGTAGAATCTGTCCATATAACAATCTAGAGTAGGGTGTGTGTGTGGGTGTGTTTGCACGTTATTGATAATGTGATATTGATTATGAAAATAGCAATATCGATATTTATTTAAATATTTTTAAACATAAGTAAAAACACAGGTTATGTGTATATGCATCAAAAAACGTTCATAACATATCAAAACACACTGTCATAGTGGACTGGTACGACAACAGTGATTTAAGATACCGAGGAGGCATTCCTTTTGGCCACTGATGTTTCCTCTTCCATCTCTATTATGTCATTAGCGTCCTCAGCCACACATCTTACTGTTCTGTCTACATCAAATACAGCTAAGCCAAACAGCCAAGGGACGCATCTCTCCACTAAACAAACCGAATATTGCACTTCCTGCTAAATGTTCGAAATGAGATTGTGCAACGTGATATTGAGTCTATATATTGAGCGCCCCTTATTACAGCCAATCATTTTGAATTGTGCTTAAAGTATGTCACCCTAAAAAAGATGTAACGATGTGTTTGAAGTGTAATGGTGGTCAGCCGGTAGCGCTGTGCAGTAAATTGCGTAAATCTCACTCTCCGACACCTCATGGACGCTCTGGCAACATGCCCTAGGGTTTGGTTTTAGCGTGTTTCGTAGAGCGTCTGCTCATGTGGGATGGACTCCTTTACAGAAGAAAAACATGAATTCTGCTTATGTTGTGCGTAGGCCTGTCACGATAATTACTACGTATATCGACTTATCGTGCAATATATGGACATGACCTCAATAATTTTTCAGACGTCTATAATATTGCCTGTATTTACATGCATGTTGCTGACGTAAGAAAGTCGGCCATGTTGTGCTGCCGCTGTGCTCTTGTGATGCTGACGATAATATAATTTATCGCAATTCTTTGTAGGACAATATATCGGCCAACAAATAGTTACAATGACAGGCCTAGTAGTGACGCTAGTTGTGTTTTGACGCCTCACTTCTTGTCCGCCCAGGACCTCATGATGCAGCTGTTACAGGGCCTGGACTTCCTGCACACCAACATGGTGGTGCACCGGGACCTAAAGCCGGAGAACATCCTGGTCAGCAACCGCGGAGAAGTGAAGATCGCCGACTTGGGGCTCGCGCGGTTCTACACGTACCAGATTGCCCTCACGCCTGGCGTAAGTCTGCCTTGCGACCCGGCTGAATTTACCAGATCACGGCCTCATGCAGGAGGCCATCTTGCCAGGCAGAACCACCTGGTTAATACTGGAAGCTATGGTCGTGGTTTACACAGGGTCAGGCTACTCTTCATTGGGAAGTATTTATAGTCATAGACCTCTGGTTTATTTTGACTATTAACTACCTATTAATTAACTTTAAACTATGCGAGCAGCCTTTACCGATCTGTTTGATCGCCTCATTTAAAACACACACTTAACTTCAATGTTAAACGCCTGTTCTCACTAACACACCCTGATTGTGCACAGACTATAATCTCAGTGAAAAACATTGAGCTGATACAGTATAGTCGGGCGGAGCCGGGCTAGTTCTGTATACTCTTAAATGGGGAAAATGGCGGCAAAGCGCATTATTCTCCAGCTTCCTGTGCATCTGTTCCTTGTCCCCGTATACAGGTGGTGACGCTGTGGTACCGGGCCCCCGAGGTGCTGCTCAACTGTGTCTACATGTCCTCAGTGGACCTGTGGAGCGTCGGCTGCATATTCGCTGAGCTCTTCCTCTTGAGGTGATGCCTAAGCTGTAGCAACGTACAGTATGCGCGTGCAGCTTAGCAACAGACGTGCCATTAAGCCCTGTATTTAAAATAAATAAATAATCTCTTGCAATTATTACTTCATTCACGTACAGAGCGCAACAGTGTGGTTCGGAAAATCCTCCTAGAAACTGTTTTGTGCCCAAGCCAAATAGCTACGAGGTTGTGAATTGTGAGGTTGTATACCTGTATGCTCAGGTAGAAGCTACAAGATTGTATGATATCAACCTTGTTTTAAGATACACATGATTTATTGATGATGTCACGGATAACTACTACAGTACCCATAATGGGATTGCCCAATAGACTGCTGGGCCGGGGAGGGGGATTGTGCTACATATGGAAAGATAGATGTATTGCACGCTATAGTAGATAAACAGATGCATTTCACATACTGCTGCATACCTGTACCCCTCAGACCACTGTTTTGTGGACACACAGAGACGCAACAACTAAAGAAAATCTTTGAGTGAGTTTTGTTTTTAATACTTTTTGCTCACATTTCACCAGCTTCTATCAACAATCAATAAAAAAAACCTATAAACATTGTTATGTTTTTGTAACTATTTTATCGTAAAGGAGGAAAACATTGTAAGTACTAACGGTTACAATAACATTTACATTTTAGCATATATATATATATATATATATATATGAGTACATAATGAGTCATTATGCATATGTGTGATATATATTTATTTATTTATTATAACAGTGTAGGAGTGTTGAGCTACATACAACCCATAAAATGCTGATTTGATCTTTTTACCAGCACTTCAGCAGTTCAGTACTATAATGTACTGCTCAAGAAACACATTTTAGTGTGCCATGGTATGTTCGTGCGTGTATTGGGCTGAGGTAGAGATGTGTGGGTGTGTTGCAGGGTGATGGGTTTACCCAGCGAGGACGACTGGCCTAACGAAAGCCCCATCCCATACTCTCCCAGCTGGGGCCCGAAGGAGCCCTGTGCACTCCTTCTGCCTAACCTGTCCCCCCAAGGGAGTGACCTCCTTTCTGTGAGTGGCTGCCTTGGCTGCCGGGCTCATGGGCTCGTGGCCACTGTTTTGTGGTGGTGGTGGTGTTATTTACACCTTGTGGACATTTTTCTGTTTACTCGCAGAAGTTTCTGGCATTCAAACCAGCCAATCGTGTCTCGGCTTTGATAGCACTGGCCCACCCGTTCTTCAAGACTGAGGGCGATACCTAGAGGAGAGAAGCATCAGAGACAAAAACGGAGAGAAAGAAGTGTGACAAATAGTCTGTGTAATGCGCCTGCTTAGCAAATCAGTGCTATAGATGCTAGCGCTGTAGCATCATACAAAACAGTCTGGTCTCGATTGCTATTTAGCTGTTTGGCTTATGGAGGCTTATTAAGGTAGAGCCTTGTGCACGTTCCTAGATGGGCGACAAAACAAAAATAATAACAAAAATATAACTGGTGAATTCGTGCGTTCGGTTTGGAGATTGTATTGCTGGCATCATCCATTGCCCATGCAGAAGTAACACCTAATGCCGAGAAGATATAATAAAGTGAATTAGTGATATAATGGTGAACATAATGCAATTCCAGACTGTTTTGTTGTGAAAGCTAGCATCTTGTGCAGACTTACTAATAGGCTGGTATCCGGGCTATGAATAAAGAACAACATTCGGTAAGTATTACAGATGGGAAAGAGTTATTAAATCCATAGGAGATATTAGGGAACCATTTCTTTGGGAGAATAATGTATTTGTTCATTAACATCATGGAAGGATTCAGTGCGGATCTGTGGAAATAGGTCAAAGGTTAAAAAAAAAGTTCCTTCTGCACTTTAGTTGAAATGTGAAAGGTTTTTTCATGTCTCTTGTACCACTAAAGTGTCCATAAACAATTATCTGGTTTTACATTAACTTAATGGTAAACAAACAACAAAAATGTATTGGCTAAGAGATAATTTCATTTGAACCATCGTTTGAGTTCAATAATTTCCAAACTGAGACACCAGACCCTTTTTTCCCCCTTTTATTTACCCATTTAAGTTTGGCACAGGTTCTTGTGAGTTGCCTAAGAATATTCATGCATGTATTTATTATTAAGTGTTGTTGCTTTGGAAATATGGACGCTAAGTGGCTGCAAACATGCTATTTCTTTTTCTGCAATGACTTGTTTGGATAATGTAATGTAGACTTTTCTTTTTCTTGAAAGATATCTATTGAGATATTTATGGTGTAAGGATTGGAATAGGGTACACCTGTACTTTTGTTTGTTTAACATGTTTTGTTACCTTAAAATTGTCATGCATGAGTTTGTAGTAGTGTCCATTGGTGTAAAAAAGTTTATGAAGTTCTGTTATATGTAAACCTTCTGTTTTTGAATGTGAAGCCATTGCACAAATGTTTTGCCATTATATGTTCACTTAATAAAATAAACGTATATTTTTCAGAATGTACAGACTGGAGTGGGTTAGAAGAATTACTAATAATTGTAGGGATTACTTTAATTAACTCTCGTGACCTGGATCTAAGTGAGGGTGCCCAGTCAGTGATATGTGCCAAAGCAAGTCATAATACTCCATATAGCAAATTAGGAGTACTATTTTAAGCAAGTGCATTATTTTAATAGCCTTCACTTGTCTTGTCAAAGGTTACAGACCTCACCAAAGCGCCGTTGCCATATTTGTACAAGCTATGCAATTCCCCTTAAGATGTATTCTGGTGTGTTGAATAGTAATATGGCATAACAATATTTTACGCATCGATTAAGTGACCATGGTGTGGCGCTGTTGCAACACGTTACATCCCCATCTGCACCATGGTATCACATTTCTACGGTTACACAAAATCATTTATTAAAGCGTTATTATAACTTAATTCATGGAATAGTTGTTTTAATAATGTATATAGTTGAGGTTTTACAGTTGTAAATATTTAAGATTAGATAAAACCATCGATTAGGCGTATTGGGACATCTTTTTCTTATCAGACTGTTGCCACAATATATAACATGACGATTGCCTGTTATTGACCGTGTTCTTGTGACTTTTCTGTTTGTATGTTTGCTGTTCTAGTGCCAGTGAGTCGTGTAGTCTTCCAGCCTCGGCCGCTGGGTTTGGAATGCCAAGGCAAGGGGAGGGGGTTGTATTTTTAACGGGGCCGTAGGAGCAGGCGCCCTACATGGCTTTAGCGCTCTGCAGCGGCGCGCTCATGTCCAATTCCTCCGGTGCGCTTCGATGGGTGTCAGCGCATGTAAGTAGCCGTGTACAAACTTAATGCTGTATGAACTTTACTGTAGCACTCGTGTTTCATTGTATCACTTGTAGCCTGGCGGTGAGAGCACTGATAATTTATAAGGACTGTAGCCTACTTGGGAGGCGTTCAGGCAACTGCATGGTTGTGATCTTCTGTATTCTGTATTCTAAACATTATGTTTGCAAGTCGGAGATACACTTTTATTTATTACTAGCCTGGTACTTTAACTTATTATGGACAAAAATCGAGCTTTTACGCATGAATTGCGACGAAATAACTTAACTAACTTTGAATAATTGGCCACCTAAATATAGGCTGTACAGTATACAGCCTACATATTTAAGGAAACCGTGTAGCCTAACGTATGATAAATAGTGTAGTTAGTGTAGGCTATAAACGTATTTTGACTGTTAGGAAACGATTAGTCAATCAATAATATCTGAACTCGAGTGCAATGCAAATGCATCAATATTACGTTCAACTGTCATTGAGATTAGCTTGCACAAGACTGTTAAGCCTCTGCATGGTATTGAGTAGAACAGTAGTAGGCTATATGACTACATTCGTTATTTGCTCTCTAATGTGTTAGTCCTAAACTTAACCGCAGGTAGAATTGAATGACAGCCATAGGCTACAGTAGGCCTATGAGAGATTCTATAAGCCTATACAGTATGGCACTACAAATTAAAAAATGCATCTTGAAACAGCAATTTCAAGATGTGTTGTAAGCAATGTCAGCTAAATTTTGTGTGCAGCTGTCTCTAATGAAACCGGTATTTGTTTTAGTCTTTGACAGGGACTACATCAGCTGTGTCTGTCTATAGCCTATGTGTTGTGGTTGTTCTGACTGGAATACAGCATCATTCAGGTGTAACCAACTGTCAGAGAATGGACCTTGTGTCATCACCAGAGGCTTTAGTGAAAGGCGGTGGTGTCACCCAGTCAGTGGTGCGGGATTATAACCTGCTGACTGCGGATATGGGCTGAGCCTGGCTGGGTGACACAACCTCTCCTCCAATACACGATCCCCCTAGGCCGTCACATGACTTTTTTTGCGCCACAGAGAAAGAAAGATGGCCGCTTGCTGTTAATGCACTTGAACACAGTTGAAGTTGCTGTGTGATTTCAACACCAGTATAGAGCTGCATTACAGCTTCATTGGATAATTTGTGTTGATTTACTTTCAGTTATTTCCCCCTATTACTCTGCATATAGGCCCAACTTCTCCCAAGGCTGAGAGAAGATGTGTCTTGGTACCGTAGTAACGCTCGACTGGGTAGATAAGGCACATCCAGTGTACAGTGTGCCAGCATACTATGCAGTATAGAGATAGTACATAGTTTAACAAAGAAAACGCAAGGGGTCTTTAGTTTCACTGGGGCTTGGGAAGACCAACTTTACTAATAGTACAACAAAAACATCTGGTAAGGATGCCCCCTGGACGCCTCCCTTGGGAGGTGTTCCAGGCACGTCTAGCTGGGAGGAGGCCTCGGGGAAGACCCAGGACTAGGTGGAGAGATTATATCTCCACACTGGCCTGGGAATGCCTCGGGATCCCCCAGTCAGAACTTTCCAATGTGACTTAGGAAAGGGAGGTTTAGGGGTCCCCTGCTGGAGCTGCTGCCCCCGCGACCCGACTCTGGATAAGCGGATGAAGATGGATGGATGGATGGATGGAAAATAATAATAATAGTAGTATTAATAATAATAATACTAGTAGTAGAGTAGAGTAAAACTTGAATGTCGCTGAGGGGCATTTTAGCTTACATCAGCAGTCCTCAGTAAATACAATAATACAATAAGTAAACAAATAGACATACAAACATTGACACATAGGCCTCCACATTGGCTAACATCACTCTACATCACTAGAATAATAAATCAAAATAAAATGTCTCCGAAGAAGGAAAAGATAAATTGTTTTATAAAAACGGATCTGTGAGTACATTACTCAGTCACAGGTCAGGTCCTATTTTATTTAAAAAACCAACAGCCATTGGGATAAAATACCTACAATATCTGTTAGTAGACCCTTTGGTTGATGGAACCTCCGCCTTGAAGGCAGCAGTGTAAACTATATAAAGGGTGCTGTGGATCCTGGAAGATGACCTGGGCTTTCTGCATGGCTCTAACTTGGTACAGCTTGCACAGATCATTACATTTTACTGCACACAGTCACGTTTCCCTTCACTAAGATTACCAAATCAACAGATTATAGCAAATGTTAAAACTGACTCAATACATGAAGTGTAAAACAATTTCAGCAGAGACTTATCAACATAAAAATGTCTGAGCTTTCTTAAGAAGAACAATCTTTGATTTGCCTTTTTACAATAAAATCAGTATTGGCATCAAAGGTAAATTTGTCATCTAAAATGATTCCAAAGTATTTGTACTGCTGGACAACAGTCACAGGCTGAGAGCAGGAGATGTGGGACCCCTTCTAGAATCAATTTCCTTGGTCTTAGAACCATTTAATTGTAAAAAAGACTTCACACCTTTGTCCTGCCACTGGTCTATGACTAATAATATCTTCATCAGGGTTTTCACTCTAAGTCAAATGTAAACTTCACACTTATTCACGTTAGCATGCAGACATGTGGTTGATGATGCCTGATACAATTATGCAGTAGCTTTAAATTTACATTTACATTTACAGCATTTGGCAGACGCTTTTATCAAAAGTGAGTTACATATAGTACATTTGTCATTAGTTCAGGTCATACATCAGTGATTGTAAACAATAACAATTGTTGTTTATTACAGCAGCTCATTGTTGAAATTGGTTTGGGGTGAGGAGAAGGAGCTTTAGCCTCAGGAAACCATCCTGATCTCATCAACTTCGGTTTGACTTGAGTATCAGTCTGGAGAGCTTCAAATCCTAGCAATTTCAGTCCAAGTAACTGACCAATCAGCGTCGGAGCAATAGCTATGGCCGTGGTTAAGGTGTGACGACAGCAAAGCTACTTGACAACAACAGGTGGCTCATCTTATCACCTGCACTGCCAAAAAACTGTGTGGATTAACGGCTCCCCAGATGGACGTGTGTCTAACAATTCAAGCGGAGTGTCAGGTTAGCGTCCCAGATTAACCCCTGATTCAGGAAATAATATCAAGTAATATTATACCACATCCAATATCATTGTGATGAATGGCAACTAAAATGATAATGTGCTGCAAATATAATTCAATGATATTCCATGACTTGACACTAAGGAATATAAAATTCCACGACTTTCCATGTCTGGAATAGACTTTTGAATATTCCATTATGAAATTACATGACAAGTGAGAACAGAGTTTTAAAGTTGTTTTGACAATCACATTAACATAACCAGACTTGCATTTCATATGTAAAGCTTCCTGTAAACATTTAGCAAAGCTACTGTAGGGTGTTTGTGTGTGTGTGTGTGTTTGTGTGCGTGTGCGTGCGTGCACGTGTGTGTGTGTGGTAGTGAACTAGCTGAACTAAGTCTTGGCTCATGGCTCTTTGTGTGGCTGTGATTGGACAGCATCAGGATCGCTGACCTCTACACTTTCTCTCTCTCTCTCTCTCTCTCTCTCTCTCTCTCTCTCTCTCTCTATTTTTTTCCCTAACTCTCTTTTTCTCTCACTCACACACAAGCACAAACACACACACACACACACACACGCACACACACACACACACACACACCCTAGCTTCGCTAAATGCTTACATGAATCCATACATGTGAAATGCAAGTCTGGTTATGTTAATGTGATGTGTAATTCCATATGTGTTATTGTTATTCATCATTTCATGTCTGTTGTAGGAGACCCTGTCATACCAGAAGACCAAATGTTTTCTACTGGTCCATAGAACATTTATCATTTAAATGTACATAGCTTGAAAATCATCACCCACTTACAGTACAGTGTATTAAGGGTGAGGGTTTACAGTATGTGTGTTTGCGTTTCCACGAGCCCTCAAAGCACATAACAAAACCGTCTGTTAGCACAAGTGCAGCTCATGTTCAGCTTTAATTTAAGTAACTTGGATCACTTAAATAACTTAGATAGAGATATTACAGAACAGCTTGCGGGCCCCGTGCCACTGTGGCCCGGGCACCGGTGGAGCTGGGTGGCTTGGTGTCGGGTTGCACTGCAAGGGGAGATTCCTGCATGGCACTGCAGCCTGGAGCAGGTCATCTTACAGGGCTTACAACACACAGGGGCTTGGATACAGGGCTGTGCAGGGCAGTATGGTGACAACTGGGATAGGGGAGGAAGGGGGACGAGAGGGCTGAAAGGACGGAGGGAGGGACGGAGGGAGGACATTTGCCCCATATAGCAGACGCTTTTTTCCAAAGTCCTATTACAAAAAAACAGGTTTACATTTGTGAATAGCTGAATGAGTCATACACCACCTGTACTCCTAAGCTAACATTCTGTTAGGCAATGTAAAAAGGAAAGAAGGAAGGAAGGAAGCAAGGAAGCAAGGAAGCAGACTTTTGTTTTCTTCCTTAAGTGATCTTACAACAACCAGGCTTACATTTGTCAATAGCCGAATGAGTCTTACACTAGCACCCACTAGCATAGTGGCAGAAGCATGTCAACAAAGCTAACATGCATTACCTTCTGCTAGCATAGTGGCAGAAGCATGTCAACAAAGCTAACATGCATTACCTTCTGCTAGCATAGTGGCAGAAGCATGTCAA
>JAODLL010048815.1:3123-19687 GCA_026546735.1 Forbesichthys agassizii | reverse complement strand
AACTGATCACCATCTGGTGGTGAGTTGGGTCAAGGGGTGGGGGAAGACTCTGGACAGACCTGGTAAGCCCAAACGGGCAGTGCGGGTTAACTGGGAATGTCTGGAGGAGGCCCCTGTCCTGAGCTCTTTAACTCACACCTCCGGCGGAGCTTCTCTGGCATCCCTGTAAAGGTTGGGGACATTGAACCTGAGTGGGCAATGTTCAACGCTTTCATTGCTGAAGCTGCAGCAGAGAGATGTGGTCTTAAGGTCATTGGTGCCTTAAGGGGCATCCCTCGAAAATCATGGTGAACACCGGTGGTCAGGGAAGCCGTCCGACTGAAGATGGAGGCCTTTCGGAATATGTTGATAGCAAAAACAACCAAAACGAAGAAAACTTCGTAAAGTTTCGGAATCGACCCACACTGGAGAAAACGACTGAGATTGCAGCCTCCAACCGGAAGCGACCCAGACTGGCGCGCTGCGGCCAGACTGTCTGACGTGACCCAAAACATTCTAAGATGTCTTCCATGCCTGGAATAGACTTTATTAAAATGACATGATATTCCAGAATGACCATGACTACTGGGAACCCTGTAATATAATTATTTATTGCTAGATGTGTTTCTTACATCATACCAATGTCACATTATGGTTATGGTTATGGTTTTCCATCTTTAAAGGTAACAAACTCACAACAGAAATCTGGTGTTCATTTACACTAAAGCTAATTTTCAAAGTGGTAACAGGTGTTGTAGCCTACTGAACATAGTGTACTGAAAAATAATATTAACCAGTAGACAAATACTGTAATTTATCATGCAACCATACCTGTACCTTGCTAGTTATTGGATATCATTTTTTTCATTTATCTGCCTCAAAGTCTGTTTTTGTGGCATTGCTTAATGTAAGTGATAAGCTACCAGCTCTAACAGAGGCAGCAGGAATGTATTAAACCAGGTCTATAACATTTCCCATTAGGCCTACTGAATTTTTTTAATGATTACAAACCATTGACATAATCCTTCCATCTATTCATTGTCCGACTTATTTATTAGGGTCACAGTCATTGATAGAAGAAAAAAAAAAAAGAAGAGAGGGGGCCCCCTGGTAACCACGGGGCCCTAAGCAGTCGTTTAGGTCGCTTATGCGTTGGGCCGGTGTTACGGCTCATTCTGTGTCCTGCCGAATTCAGTGACCCTTTCGAAACGAAGTATGTTAAATGAAGCAGAAAAAGCATGAAATAGTTTGATAGATCTATAAATAATATTTAGAAATATCTAGACATCAATTAACCTTAAAACTACGAGGCTGGTGTAGATAAAGTAGATTATGTTCACTTTTTATTCAAAAATCGCTAAAAGCACATGGTTTTTGCAGAGCAAAAATATCGATCGATATAGCTTTTTTTAGTAACCCTTTCCCGAACTCGGGAGAGAGACACACAAAGTGCGAGAGAAATCACACACTCACACACACTAATACATTGTACATGATTTTAGGCGGCGCATGCACTTTCGAAAGGGTCACTAATTTCGGCAGGACACAGAATTAGGCGTAACACCGGCCCTGTCTCATTGGATGAGACAACTTCCCAAGATTGCTCTGTGTACCCTCATTATGTTAATGTGATACAGTATGTTTTCTCTGCTAGATTCTTGCAGCGATATTTATAATCTTCTCTGAATGCAGTACCAATATGTTGCAGTTTTACATATTTCTGCTTTTTCATAATTTTAGCTAATTTGAAGTACACGCCAGAGTTATAGAAACTAAAACACCTCATGTTCTAGTCTTTTCCTTTACGTAATTCCGTGACATGGTGAAGCAATTATGTAAAACATGCCCTCAATTGACACTGCTCGTCAATTTACAAATGAAGTTCAAGAACCATGCATATCTCAATGCTGGATTTTACTTAATGGGAGTTAAGTTTCACAACCTGTAGATATGTATTATTATTTCTTATGTGTAGATCAAACAACATACTGTAGTTACTATGAGTGTTCAAGTGTTTAGTTGCTGGCTGTAGTGTCATCATTTGTAAGGCAAAGTATATCTGGATGGAGTTTGCCTATAGAGCAAGGGCGTCGGAAATATGGAAGGACAGGGGGACGCGTCCCCCCCCCAATATCAACAAGCCAAGTATGTGTCCCCCCCAATTATCAGCAAATCCAGAAGGATTTCCTCCACACATCAATATCATAATATTTACACTGTTCAAATAAGCACTGTATCAGAGCAACAAGATAATAATATACCTAATAGTACTTACATATTATGTGAAAAGTACAGTTTATTACCCATCTTAAGCATGCATGTGCATCACAAATGAATGAACATAGGTTACTACCGTACAGGACACTGGCCGGTACTGTACACAATGGCCTTGCACAGCAGGCAGGGTAAGTAAATTATTGACTGTTAATATATTATTTTTTACGCTAATGTTTATTTAAGACTTCCACTGGCTTTCATTGTTTAATATTGTAGTGTCCCAGGGTGAGTTGTATTGACGACCCCCAATGCAGTTGACATAGTTTTATGTTTAGCTTGTTGTGATTTCTGTAGGCAGGTGGTTTTGATGTTTGTATCTAAGGCAAGTTGCATTGTTGTTGCATTTGTTTCTGTCTTTTATACTTAGATATTGTTATTTATGTTATATTTTTGGCACCATTTCCGTAGACAGTGAACCAATAGTGGCGCTGTGATTGTGGGTTTTGGCGGGACTCGTAATGAGTTGTGTAAAAATAAAGGTCTCGTTAATTGTAAACCGTGTTGCCTGCTGATTGACCAGCATTTATTAAAATAGGTTTTAACTTACTTCAAGCTTAAAGTTGCAGAACTAAATATTTTGCTGTTAAAACTCAGAGCATCAGGATATTGCATTCGTGTTTGGCTTCGATAAGCAGAAAATGCGCCGACACTCCCTGAAACGTTGCTGTCGAACTTGGACACCATGCATGCCGCCCACGCCTAGACTAAAGTGATTAGACACGTAGCAGTTCTAGGGACAGGTTTAGCGAATGGGTCAATTCGATCCCCCCAATGTCAGTCTCGTTCCGACGCGCCTGCTATAGAGCATGCACATTTTTTTGTTGAATCAGTCTAAACCTTCTTCAATAATAAACTTCAGATAGTTTATTAAAAGAAATAATACAATAAAATAATAATAATAAAGAAACTACCGTATATTCCGGCGTATAAAACGGAGTAAGACGGAGCTCACCCCCACCGTATGCGACGACCGTATAAAAGCAGCAAGGCGCTGTTCAAGTACGGTAGAAGAAAATCCACTCACCAGGATTCGTGGAAAGACTTAACGCGGTCCCGATGACGAGAAAAGTCGGGAGTCGTCTTATACGCCCAGTCGTTTTATACGCCGGAAAATACGGTAAACTAATGATTTTGCATCAGGCTTTAAAACTCTCACAGAGCATTTCAGACAGAAAAGTAATAGAAATATACAATATGAAAAAAATAATGTATTTATTTGAAAGTACAGCATGTACAATTATCAACCGTAAAACTTTAACCTTTAATGTGAAAATATTTCAGGCATACATACTCTAGTGTAGTCTAAGTGAAGTCTTGTTTTTTTCATTTGGTATGTGTGTGTTTATATGTGTTATTGCAGGGAAGGCAGGGCTAATGACTGTGGAGGTGGCTCCAGTCAGGTGGGTGGCAGGGCAGGGCAGAGCAGGGCATGGCTTCTGCGCCAGGCAAGCCTAGCAGCGCCCAGATGCTGGATGAGGTAAATAAAAGATGAATGAATAATACATGGTGCCGGATGCTGCTCTGTAGCATCCTGCTCTCTGCTGACTTCCTGAGAGTGCAAGGCACATGCATGCATGCACGTGCACACACACACTTGCACGCACGCACGCACGCACACACAATCAAACATAACATTTATTTAGAACGTTAAATTACACATCAATCATAAGCTCACACACACACACACACTCATGCTAATAATTCAAACAAACAGACAGACCAATTAACACATCCACACACGCATGTACTGTATGTTCACTGCATGTTCTATATCTCATGACATCCTTCACAATGAGCAACAAAAACATTGAAATGAAAGCACAGTTTATGTTTTCTGTGTGTTTGTGCATGCTTGTGCAAGTGTCTGTAATTGATTTGGATGGGGTGAGGGCCTGTTAAAATCAATTGAGAGCTGCAGAGTTGGAGGCATCTGTTCTCCCCCCCCCCCACACACACACACAGTCCCACCCTCCTCTCCTTTTAAAGTATTCCTTTTCTTGTGACCCTATTTGTATCCTATTCACAACTTTCATCTACCCATTTGTTGGTTCCTCTCGTTTTTCCCCTGTCGATCAGACTAATTATCTGAACCGTTTGTCCCTCATTGCTTTCACAATACTGTTTCTAAACATGTGTGCCGAATAAAGATCTAAAGAAAGAAAGAAGAAAGACACTATGAGTGAAGCTTGACTTCCACTAACCCCCACCCCCCGCTCTCCCTCTGTTAAACCCTGTTGAAATCTGTGACCCCTTTTGATGATCTATGTTACATGTACTGGTCTGGGCATCTATTATGAATGAGACACACACTGCTGCTAGCAGTAGTGTGTGGGCTGGACACACACACACACACACACAGCAGTGATTAGCTGTAGTAAGTCTAATTTGTGGTGGTAGCGTACAGTAGCTGACAGTGGCTGCACGTTCAACAAGCCTGATTCTTTCCCAACCAAGATAATGCAGAGAGGAATAGGAGAGGAGATAATTATATATACTAGCTGCAATGCTGGGCTTTTACATCTAATGTATGGCGAGGGTGGAAGTTCAGTTCAGCAAGGAAGAACATTCCTGAGGCACTGTCAAATGTCTCCACCTCTCCTCTCCATCTCTTCACCACAGTAAATCCATCCTTCCATCAAACTGTGGACTTCACTGCCTTTCATATAAACTATACTGTAGATTATGGGGAGGAATCAATAATATAGGGGATCCTCCAGGGTAGAGAGAGAGAGAGAGAGAGAGAGAGAGAGAGAGAGAGAGAGAGGGAGAGAGAGAGAGAGAGTCTGCGAGTGTGCATTTGTGATTGTGTGTGTGTGAGAGAAATACGTTGTTTTCCAGAACATTCATATCAAAATCTTAACAATAACAAACGAGTGTGTGTGTGTGTGTGTGTGTGTGTGTGTGTGTGTGTGTGTGTGTGTCTGTGATAGCTTCCATCACTCAGCCATCATTTAAAGAGGTGTAAAAGGAGTCATGAATCAATTTTGTGTGGATTATGACACAATGTGGAGAGGCTCTCAAAAACACTCACAAACTTACGAACACACACACCATAACAGTGTCATGTTCGCTTGGATGGATTGATCTCACGGTGAAGACAGAGACGTGCAGACTAAAGAGGTTTATTCATAACATCTTGGACAGCACTTAAAGATTGGAGGGAGAGAATTAAAAACATTTAACAGATTTACACATGGTTAGCCTTTTTCTTAGTCCCTCTCTCACACACATACACACACACACGTGCACACACACACGTGCACACACAGAAACACACTCCATCCTCCTTGAAGCTGTTCATTCAGATAAAAATCACAGAGCTCCAGTTAACTGTCAATGGCCTTGCCTATAATTTTCCATTATCATGGCATTAGCGTGGTAACTTCTGACCTCACTTTGACCCTACCCCCACTGAAATCCCCCAGTGCAGTGAGGTCATGACCAAACCCATAAATGCATCTGCTTGGGGGGGGGGGGTGCAACCAACCAAGGATTAACGGCGTCCCGGAAAGAACTTCGGCATTTACTGCCCAACACTAAGGGAAGTGTACGGACTGTGTATGTGTCGCCGGGTATGCGGGGACGTGCACTTATTTGATTGTTTGCCGTTTATAGAGGCAGCAAGCCCACCTGTGCCGGACTGAGGGCAGACGGACGGACAATCGGACCGCAACTGACAATGAAGGCAGCGTTGGCTCGGGAAGACGGTTGGACTATTTGGACAGAAAGACATTGCCCTTTTTTATATTTTTTATAGTTGTATACAGTATTGTTCTGCTGGTGTAACCCGGGAGTACCGAACCAAAATAAGTATTCTTTAATCACTTTGTTACGTGACATAAGTTCCCGTTTTAGGCATAATTCCGTCGCACTTTGCACCTAAAAACATGCCATTGTATGTACGAACAGTACGCACATGGCTAAAACACTATTCTGCCTACTGTAAAAACACAGGGTAGCGTGCCCTTTATCTCTCGGTTTGACAATACATATAGACAAGTAGGCTATTTATAAATAGGTCTAGCCTACAGTACTTCATGAGTCTGCTGTTCCAATTGCTTTCGTGCAAGGCAATTTACGGATATGGCTGGAACATAGGAGGGCGGTACCAAGCACATATATGATCAGTCGCAAATTTAGTACATCTAACGTAAAATATGATGGCACAGCGTGTGCAATCTGCATTCTGGTTGCGCTCACTTTTACGTTGCACTCGCTAATGTACGTACATGAGGCCCTTAGATTATACACAATTCAATTGTTCAGTTAGCCTAGGAAACTACGAGCAGCAAAGTAACATTCAGATTTACCAGCATACCAGTAGGTCTAATAATAATAATAATAATGCATTTTATTTATAGGCGCTTTTCAAAGCACCCATGGTCACCTTACAAAACAAGTAAATAACAATAGGTCAATGATAGCATAAAAAAACAATAATAGAGTACATCAAATCAGCAAGGTTTTAAAATGACTTAATAAAACACAAAATTGAGTATGCCAGTTTAAAAAATGTGTTTTTAATCTAGTTTTAAAAATGGAAAGAGAGTAAATGTTGCGGATGTCTGGTGGAAGGTAGTTCCAGAGGCGGGGATCAGAGCGGCTGAAGGCTCTAAACCCCAGGGTGGACAAACGGGCAGGTGGTACAGTGAGGTGAATATAGAAAGAAGACCTAAGAGTGCGTGCGGGTGTGTTAATTTGAAGAAGGGCAGTGAGGTACAGAGGAGCAAGATTGTGAATAGGCTTGAAAGTGAGAAGCAGAATCTTGAATTCAATGCGATATTTAACAGGTTTTACCTTTGAAGCGAACATAAAGTCCGAATATGTGTCTAAAACTGCCGATTCGTTACTTATTTATATTTCTTTAGTCCATAAGGATTTATATTTTTTTAATCTAAGTTGTGAATATATTCAAATGTCCATTAGGCCGTGAGGACACAGTGATATCCACTGGGCCACCATGTCTCCTGTATTATACAGTAGCTTGGCTAGTATGAGAAATGAAGAAGAGATGGCACTAATTATGTGCTGTTGCTGCGAGCACAGAATTACCAAAATTGTTAAACAAAATGTTATGAAAAATGGCAACTACAGTCTGGAAAAACAAGGGAAGCCTAGTTTCCCTTTGCCTCCGGCAGAACACGCCACTGAGAGAGAGAGGTGTTTTTGTTTTGATCAAGCTTATAAAAGCTCAACAAGCTTTCTCCAGAATTACTGACTATACCTTTTACTAACTGAGTCAGTTTACAGAAAGGTTAGACTAGTTAGGTTAGGCCAATTGATAAGTTTAAATGTTTTCATGCTCAATTTGTAAGACACATTGCGTTTCTGCTGTATTTTGTGGTGTATTTTGATACACTTACAATTAGGGTGTTTGTTTTATTTTAAAATACATTTAGATGTATTTTTGCCCATCCATGGCACCAAAAAGAGGTTGGTGCATTTAGACCTTGGACAACTCCAGAGTAGGAATAAAGGAGTTTGGTTCTAGAGCCTACACTGTACGTAGATGTGACCTCAACTATATCTAGATCAGCCTCACACAACAACTCTGGCTCCTTCCCCCCCCGCAGACATGTACCAAGGGCCAGTTAGTCAACGCAGCCTGGAACACCTATAGTCACACTTGTTTTGTCTCCATGAGAAATAATCTTATTGTCTCATGTTTGTAATTGTTCAATGAGAAGAGCAAATGCCTGTTAGAGGGACAAAGTAAATCCGTCCCCAGGGAATTGTTCATTATCTTTTGTCCCCGGGCACAGAAAAATGAATGGCGGTTCTGAGTGGATTTGCTGTATGTGATATTTGCTGCCTCTAGACGTCTTACTAAGTCGGACTCGCTATGAAAAGTTAGAACAGAGGAGCTGGGATAACAGCACATACAGAGGGAATGTCATTATCTGCACTAGATGCAATATATACTATATCTTTACATATAAAATTGTAATTAGTACCTTTAAATGCAGCCCGGTATAACCACACCTAAAATTCACTCTTTGTATAGGATCTGGGCACGCTCCATTGGTGATTGTTTACTGTCATTACATTCTAATGGGCACAGACATCAGGTTATATTTGAAGCTATAGCTTTCAGACTCTTATGTTCTTTGTTTCTGTCGTACATGCATGTTAGTTAGTGCATGTGTGTGTGGCACACAAGTAATTGGTTTTGCTATAAGATGCTGGTGCGCTTAGTGTGACATCTAATGGTAGAGTCATATAGAGCCACTTCATTTCACAACAAAACCTTCAACGTCATTGTAATTAGCAACCCGTACTCGTCGCTAATGGGTGGCAAGTGGCTGAACAAACACTAATGCAGACATTTTCACTGAGCTCAAATTGAGATATACAATGAATCTTGGCCAAATCTAGGCCAAACCAGAAGTACAGAAGTACACTTACATTTTAAGAATGAGAAAACATTTTTGAGTCAGCTAATTTTTCATAATTATAAGTTGACGTATTTCCTCTTTAAACAGTAAAACCCATTGCACAAGTGCAAGTGTTTCCTCTGACATGCTTTGCACACTGTCTGCAGATTGCTTACAAATTGTGTCTGCCCCACCCCCAGCACTCATGAAGATATACAGTATGTTGCACTGCATTGCACTGCAGTTTAAACATAATATGCGTGTTTTAGACACTTATGTAGAACCACAACTATATAAATATATAATGACAAAAATGAAGAGGAGCAACATGAATGTAGATGAATACAATGTTTACTGTCTGATTGAGGAAATGGTGAAGCAAGGGAGCTGGCTAAATACCATGTCATTCTTTCATGTGATTATTTGTACTAATCTATTTGCTTCTACAATGTGTTTCCTTTGCAAAAAATTCTTAAAAATCCATGCACATATACAAATTCACTAACACGCATAACACACACACACACACAAGGTGTGGAAGAAAGCGTTAGAGAGGTACTGGTCAGTGTGTGTGATCAAAGGTAAATCCATGTATGTAAGAGATGGTCTGTTAATATACAGTTTTTTTCTCTCTCACTCACTCACACGCACGCACGCGCACACCTGTAGCGTAGCCAGAAAAGACTACATTAAATCATTCCATTCTTTGGCTATTTTAAACGTCAACGTGCGATCATTTTTTATGTATCAACTAAATAAAAAACAGGCATAGGCCTACAAGGGTCAAATCACATCACGTCACGCTTCTCTGTTGCTGGATTTGATCCTTTCATGTCCACTGTTGAACAGGAGACGACCACGGAACAGCTTGTAACAAGCGATGCGATAAAAATACTAAGTAAATGGCGAGTTCTTTTTCATTTAGTTAAACTAGTGCCACATTATCTGCTGAAGGTTTTGCATTGACAGGTGTCGTACATAAAATACATACCACTGACATAAAGGTAGGATTAGGCCTATATGTCCACGTTTTGAGTGCCCCAGACAAATAAAAGCAGATAGATGTAGATGCGGATGGCAACCACTTTTTATTGGTCAACCACTTTTGGGCACGACACCGGCTACTACTCCCATGTGATGCTCAACAAAGTTGCGCTTATTAGTTGTACTTTTTTACTGTGGATGGATTATGGTGTTTTTAACTAAAGAAATGTATAACTAACAGTTGGGCTATTATAATTAGTAATGAACCCGTAAGCCTACGTTTTGTATGAAACCTTTTAGCGAGGCTAGAACAAAAATGTTTTCTGTTTCTGCATTTTATTTCTGGGTGTGCCAGCTGCCTCTTTAAGTGGCACAGGCCCACCCTGGCACACCCGTGGCTACGCCATAGGCGCACACACACACACACACACACACACACACACACACATTGCCTGATCTGAGTGCCAGTAGAGCAGTAGCCTAATATTATCAGATTCATTCAATTAATATAATCTAGTTTCCTAGTGCTGCTCAGCTAATTAAGTATATCTGTGGACCCCGACTGCTTAGCAAGGCATGGCAAGGCATGAACAGTGTTTGTGTGTGTGTGTGTGTATGTGTGCGTGTGTGTGTGTGTGTGTGTGTGTGTGTGTGTGTGGTGTCTACGAGTCATATCTGCCTCAATGTGTCAACATGTGTCCTCTTGTTCGTGCATGTCTGTATGGAGCAACTGTCTGTGTGTGTGTGTGTGTGTGTGTGTGTGTGTTAGAGGAGTTACATTAATAGGTTGTATAGAACTATATCTGGAGGCTGGTGTAATTAGGGCCAATTAAATTGGATGTGCTCTTCCATTATACACCTGCCAACAACAGCAGCGATTGATGGCCATATTTTCCTTCTCTAGTCACTATTCCACTCATTAATGGAGTGGAATTAATAAAAATGCCTCGCTTACTGTTGCAAGACAGCTTTAGTGCTGCGTGGATTCAGTGTGTGTGCTTGTGAACTTTTCACCCAAGGGGTCTTAATCACACGCTCACTGTTTTTATGATGTGGAGGTTTTACTGAATCCTGCATGAACCTGCATACACACACGTGCACGCGTTTACACGTGCACGTGTGTGTATGCAGGTTCATAGCACAGGCGCCCAATAATAGAGGCACCCACAAACACCAATATAAACTAATAGTAACCAATATGTAATAGATTTATGGTATACACACACACACACACACACACACACACACTCTAATACAAACCAATACCAATGTGTAATAGATAGCCTTCACACACACAGCCAGTCTGGTATCCACACAGTCAGCTAAATGGCACGGCCGTGCCCAAGTTCCATACATGCATGCTGTCACAGTGAAATATCTGTCTGGGAGTCAGTGCAGTATTTAATCTGTGTATGCACTCTCATATTTGGCTGTTTGAGATTTACTCCCCCTCTCACCGGGTAATTGACAAGCTATTCTGCCGAGAACGTGCTGACCTGGCTCTGCTATTAGAGAGAGAGAGAGAGAGAGAGAGAGAGACGGGGGAGATCTAGTTACATAGCAAAATATAAAAACAAGTATACGTTATATATTTATATAAAGTTACAAATATTTAAGTAATTTTGTGGTTCCTGTGAAGCAACTAATCTTGGTCAATGCTATTCCAGTGTGTTTGTGTGTGTGTTGCAGTGTGCCTATACTGTACTATACAGTATATCTGTGGCGTGTACTGGCAATAGCTGGATTCCTCCAGTCCGCCGCCTGAGTAGCGACCCAGCCTCGCAGGCTCCCGCTGGGGTATAGAGCTCTGGCTTCACATCCATGCGATGGGATATATCCGTATTCATCCCCTTGGGCACACCAGGAAGCTCAGGCCTTCTTGCCAGAACTGTAAAGCCTTCTAACGGCTATTAGTGTTTCACTAGGTTTCTCTGAGGAATCCTCAAACTGCTGTCCAACCAGGACTCTCTTGAGTCAGTGCACTGTACTGGTTAGGCTGCTATAGCACAAATTGCTATTACAATCACTGTTACTGATGTATTAATGTACTACAAGCAAGCACTTCAAAATGTAAATATGTACTCTAGTGCAAACCAATGCTGTTAGCATGTACTGACTGGAAACATACATACACATTCTGTGCACTCACACACACACTCAACACAGAGACTACAACAGCAGGTAACAATTATCTTAATTCCTAATTGTCCTGGATTAATCTATACTAATGAGGGTTAATAGAGGTCTATTGAAACCATTTTGGGGGACGGCACCTACGGCTCTGTCAGTTAATGTCAATATTTGTCTTCCTCTCATTATTCAATTTGTACCTCATTCTCCTGGTAATGGATATGATTAGCAGTCATTAAGAGATAGCCTGGATGAGGTGATGGGTAGAAAGAGACACACATCGTGTGTGCCACACACTACACACCTGATTGAAGTGGGAGGTAAATGGTGGGGGCAATCACACATCCCTATCCCCTTATCAGTGCTGCAAGATAAAACACATATAGATAACTTTCCAGGCGGGTGTAACCTTAACAAAATGACAACAGGGTTTTTCCAGACATCTCAGGGGTCGCGACCTCACGGCCCTGCAACCCCTGGTGCTAGTGTGTGCTGTCACGCCAGGCGTCGCTAACAAGCCGGCTTGTCTAGCTAACCTTTAACTGCTAGCCGCACTGCCGCTCAGCAACCTTTAGCAAACATCAGAGCCAATACCTCTCTCTCTCTCACTCACTCTTAATATACACAAATGCATAAAAATACAAACTTGCGTGGTAGTTATGTGTCTATTTGTCTCATTCTGTTTTCTTTCTTACCTTACTTCTGCGTCAGTAGATGCATGTGTCTTCACCTAACCCCCCACAAACATACTGTCCACATCACGTTTGTGTGTGAGGTTGAGACACGCAACATTTCGAGGTCAAGTAGAGATTGTGTTTTTGTTTAGTAGGACATTGTGAAGGAGGTCAATAAGGTGGTGCAAAGGAAGGAGGAGGAAGTGAAGGAAAATCTGCATCCATCCAATTAGAACTCTCATTATTGGACAGTGACAAAGCAATAAAGAGACTTAACTCCTTGTGTGCGTGTGTGTGTGTGCATTCAAGGTTGGTGAGACAATGGTGTGAAGAATGAAACTAACAAAGAATGCAGAGAAACAGACAGAGGGTGAAATAAATTGAAGGAAGGATCGAGGTAGGACAAAAGGAAAACATACTGTAAATAAATCATTAAATATATGGACAAGAAATAGAGAGAAGATAAATAAATAAAAAGCAAAGAGAATATAGGAAATATAAAAGACTAAAATGAACTACAAACATTAACTTTAACCACTCACGTGTACACATATTTGTATGTATGTGTCTGTGTATGATAAGTGTAGTGTGTGCGTGTGTGTAATAGCAGATGTTGGGCAAGTTACTCAGAAATTTTAATAAGTTACTAGTTACTTATTACTCCTTTAAAAAGTATTAATATTACCTTACTTATTACTGGGTATTAAAAGTAATTAATTACAATACTACTTACTATTACTTTCATAATCATTGTTTTTCTGTAAGCATCAACAATGCCTTCTAGAAGGTAAAACATATTCCAAATATAAGGTAAAGAAAATGCTAGTTATATCAAATACAAAAATCATATAACTCTTTGGGGAATCATGAGGATATATACTGTAGAATATTGTGTTATAAAACAACAATAAAATACATAAGCATAGTGTTCAACACTTCAAAGCCATGCTGGACATTTTAATTTACAATGTATCTAGCTTACATTTAATAACAATTGGCCTGTTTGTGTAGCTATCAATATCAAGGATGGCAGGGCAAGAGACACATACAAAGAGTGAAAAGGAGAAAGATTAATTGAATCACATTTTTTTTTGTACCTTAAGGCTATGCGGCAACATACAGAGACCTTGCTGCCTGCTGCAAATGTATTAATGGACGTAAACACACACACACACACACACACACACACACGCACACACACACACACACACACACACACAACATGAGGTAGTTTATTAATCACATAACAGTGGAAGAGATATTAAGCTCTTCAGCTGTCTTCTACAGTGTGTGAACTCAAGCTGCAGATAATTACACCACTGAGAGACAAATCACTTCACCTACTCCAGCTGAGAATAAAGGCCTCTGTATCCAGCCCAAGATGCTGAAAAGATATCACACACACACACACACACACACACACACACACACACACACACACATAAAATATGTCTACCAAGATTTAAAGCATTCTTGCTCAAGATCTAAGATTTACATTTGTAGAACTAAAAGTAATAAAACATAAACTTTGGTTCCTTTTCTGTGTTTTTTATTTCTACTGTATACATTAAGTACAGTACTTCTAGAGCTCTACATGGTGCTGAAATCTGCATGTTTCTGATTAGCAGATAGTCAAGTGATAGTCAATTGCTGTGAAGCCTGATTCATGCTTGATGTAGCCACAGCAGCGTGAGGGGCGCACACTATGAATTACGTGAAATTTGTAGTCGTGGCCTGGCGTGTTGGCCTCTTGCCATGGTGCGCACCTCTGAATTTATTTACAATATGGATGGCACATTGGTTTTCTCCATGTGGGACAATGCAGATGGCCTGTAGATTGACTGGAAAGAATAGATCAGGACAGAGCAATGATCGTGATCCACAGTTCTGAATATTTTAGGCATTGCCTAGTTGGCATGCTTAACTGCTGAATGAAGCAGAATTCTAACATTAAATATTCCTGTTGCTGTGAGAAGGTCGGAAACATCCTGTTTTAAAATTAACATGTCATGCAAATAAGTGCTGTGCTCTTCTCTTCAGATGATGTTTATTAAAATAGGTTAAATACAGTCCAACTTTTTTAGGCTATCCAATTGTCAGATACAACTTAATTAAATATTTTATTCACAAACTCAACAACAGCAACAGCAATATAAATGTCTTTAAAGAAAATAGCTGGGCTTTTCTTTGTATAGCAGGCAAGTCTAATGTGATGGCACTTTCCCCTTGAAAACAACGCCAACATTTTTTACTCAACATTAAACTGAAACAACATTGAAGGCTACACATTCTCAAAACAATATTGAACAGTTTGCATGGCTTCATTGCGCCTAGTTCATGGAGGTATGTGCGCCATGCAACACGGCACGTATGTTCCAGCCTTAAGACTTCCATATTGTTTGGAGTCCACTAAACTGTTAAGAATAATGAAGTTTTAGATGTTCACAAAATAATTTAAAGATAAAACACATTTTTTTAAAGAAGAGATTTGATTCAAACAGAGAGAGAGGGAGAGAGAGAAAGAGAGTGAACATTTTCCAACATTCCCCTATACATTTCAGTTAAGCAACAGACAGGTGTTTGATGGCAAAGATCACCCTACCGTTCTCTCTGCCTCCTCAGATTTATTCTACAGTACTGACACGTGGCTAAAGATAGCCGCTGTTGGCTGTTGCCCTTTACAAAAGAAAATGAGAAAACAAATAAAGAAAAGTGCAGCAAATAGTCAACATTCATTTCCCCACTGCACCAAAACCTACAGCACACATGTGTGTGTGTGGAGGGGGGGAGCACGATCACTAGTTTACTGTGCTACTTCATGGCTTCATAGGAAAATCTGCAGTGCAAAAATGGAAGATTTTGGGCTGTAGAAGAACTAAAATCTAAAATGGTCTGGAGCAGCTTTACTAGAATAAATAATTATTAAATGAACCAACTGTACACACACTGTACATTATTCTGTGATATGTCTTTTTTAAGTGCAGAATTAACAAGATGTGCACACAACGAAATAACATAAATGCGCCTGCCTCTCAGTATGTACATGTGTGTGTGTGTGTGTGTAAGGGTTAGGGTATTTGGAGTCAGAATGAGGCAGATTCTCTGATCATACTGTATATATAGAGGTTCTCTCCAGCCTGATCATATTTTATACAGCCGCAATAACAGTGTTGAGAGAGAAAGTGGGCGCCTGCCATTACACATGCTGTCAGTAGTAAAACACTCCGGCTACCACCACACATGCACACGCACACACACCATTAAAACACACATAATGTTATGCCACGCGAAGCAACAATTGACTGAATATTAGTATATGGCTGTGTACTTTTACAGAAAACCAACATGGTACAGTGTGCACAGTGTGAAATATGTCTGGAAAGAGATTGATTTGAAATAATATTGAATGTACAGTGATAGGCACAATGCCTAAATCAGCTTCTCCAACACAGGAGCCAGGAGTCATTTGGTTCTATTGTCTAACTCAGTTTTGAGCCGGCATCTGTCCCATGTCTGCTGCCTATACACAACAAACACACCCTCCATGTGTTCAAATTCCCCTCCGCCAATGTGCTTTGCAGAGTGCGTTGCAGAGTGTTCAATTTTGAAGCAACACAGTCCTAAAACTTTCAACCTAATAGTGTGAATAGCAAGACACTTTAACTAATACAAGACAATGTGTCCAAATGAAGCACAATCACGTATTTCTTTAATGAATAAGCCACAACAAACTGGCTTTCAAAAGGTTGAAATACTTTTCATATTATACTGTATAAAAACATACAGCATGTATGCAAAAGTAAAAAATATAATATCAATATCAAGTTTGACAAATGACACAGTGAATGAATTCATGAATGAATGGATGAAAGAGTGAAAGAGAGGGAATATAGCATTGAATGGCTAGCCTACCTGGGGCAGATATAGGAATGCCGGGGGCGGACACTGCAAGGAATGGGGCAGCATTCCCGATCCGGACAGCAGCACACAGCCGGAGTTGGCCATGGAGCAGAGCATGTGAAGTCCTGACGCTTTGCTCATCTACACTGGCTCTCCTCCGGTCCTCCTCTCAGTGGGGGAAGGTGGTGGTGGTGGGGGGGGGGGGGGGGGCCCACCACACGCACACCCACGCCAAACAAACACGCG
>JAODLL010048796.1:0-19688 GCA_026546735.1 Forbesichthys agassizii | reverse complement strand
TCTCTCTCTCTCTCTCTCTCTCTCTCTCTCTCTCTCTCTCTCTCTCTCTCTCTCTCTCTCTCTCTCTCTCTGCAGTACTGCCCCTCTCCTTTAAGGCTGAGGGCAGCATTGAGGGAGCAGCAGAAATCTGCTGACATCATTTCATACGGATCCAGTCATCATAGCCTGACTGGGAGGAAGGGAGGGAGGGAGAGAGAGGGATGGAGGGAGGGAGATGAGATGAGATGGTAGGGAACTAATGAGGGAGAATACTGCAGTTCTCTCTTCTACACACACACAGACAGAAACACAAACACACCAGAGAGAGAGAGAGATAAAATAACAGAATCAGGGGGCTTTTAGACACAAAGCCACAACAACCAATCACCACTGTTCTGCGCCACAGCAAAATACTCCCCTCCCCACACACACACACACACACACACACACACACACACACACACATACGCAGTAGCCCATGAAGACAGACATGTGCTGCAGAGAGGGATCTTGCTGTTGAGTCGCTGAACGCTCACATCTCCCTCCCTCTCTCTCTCTCTCTCTCTCTCTCTCTCTCTCTCTCTCTCTCTCTCGCTCCCCCACTGTTCACCTTGGCTGTTGGCTTTATCGTTGCGTCAGAGCCAGAGAGCAGCATGCCAGGCGAGAGCTCGCACAGAACCGTCCCCGACGTGAGACGCCCGGAGACGGCCGCCGAGGAGACAGGGCTCCCCGGACCAGGTAGGACCTGAGGAAGGACATTCGTTAGGCAGAGGAGATACAATATGGAGGAGGGATAAGGAGATAAGCAGAGGGGCTTTGGAGGAGGAGGAGAGGGGAGCAAGGAGCCAGGAGCTAGATGCAGGAGCGCCGGGGGCAGCAGGGGAGGTTGTTTTGTATACTGTGGATGTGTGTTTAGGCTGCCATGTGACGAAGCAAGCAGAGCAGAGCACCCCCACCCCAAATCCCAGCCGACCCCTTAGCCTCCACCCAGACAGTTGACCCCCTTCCCCCTTCCTCCCCACCCACCCTCCAGACCCAGTGTACATGCTTAGACGCTAGGAGGTCTCCACCTCCTCATCCACCTCCTTATTCCCGGCATCAGCTCCATCATGACACAGCAGCAAAACAGTGTGGGCTGCAAACACAGCAGCATTGCTCCTTGGATGTGTCACTGGGTATCTGCTGAGATTTAAGAAGGGAGCGTAAAAGAAGAATAGAAGAATAAAGAATAAAAGTACGGTCAACATACAGTGTAGGCCGACTCGTGCAAGAGAGCACAGAGCTCCTGAAGAGCCTTAGCTTGTATGGATGGACTGCAACTGTTTACTGTAAGGGATTTTAATACAGCTGATGGTGACATAAGTGTTTCCTCTATTTATAATGTGATTTATTAACAACATAAGATTTGTTATTTTCTCAGGCCTGGCATCGCTATACTATATGGTTTACAAGGTCTGGCATTTAAATTGGCCTAGATGTGTTTTTTGTCCTGCAGTAAGCTATCCAACTTACATGTGGAAGTAAGTGTTGTATGTGTGCAGACTTTCCAGTCTTAGGAATACAGTATGACAACCATTATTTTAGTGTTACATACGGCATAATACACACCAACACACAAACAGCAAGTCTGTCCTGCATGTGTGAATAATGAATGAGTGCGAGGAGGAGATTTTTGACATCACTAATCAATAAACATATTTTTCCCTGAGTAGAAATCCACAGTCCACACACATAAAGCCCACCGTTCAAAGACAAGGTGGATATGCCGATTCGTATTCTCCAGGTTTAGATAGACACTGTAGTTGGTCGTGCGCTGTAAACAACAACAACAACACCAACATGGCGGTTGTGATGTGGGGGTTGACTGTATGTCTCCTCTCTGCTGCCAACTCAAGGGCTGAAGGGAGGGACAGAGAGACAGACAGAGACTAGCTGCCTCCCTGGTTCTGTCTCCATGACTTGTACTGTAATGGAGGCATCCCGTGGGGGACGGCCGGCTCCGCAGCCTCTGTGACGCAGCTCCAGTCTGCTCCGGCTGGTTGGGGCCTGCTCCACTCACAGAAAGCCGGCCGCTCAATTTCACAGCCCCCCTCCCCCCTCCCAGAGGATGCTAAGACGAAGACATTTGCGATAGTTAGTCGCAGGTGTAGCCCTAAATAGAGAGAGAGAGAGAGAGAGAGAGAGAGAGAGAGAGAGAGAGAGAGGGAGGCGACTGAAGGAGGCTGGAAGCCATGACAAGCCTTGCTTAGCTTAGTTAGCTTAGTAGCTGTAGTGCTAGCATTGCTGTTTATCTTGCTCTGCCATGGACAAGATAGTGATGCAGGAGATATAATGTATGTACATGTAATTGAATGTAATGTAATGAAATTACGTCAAGGAGATATGGTAGTGCCTTCCTGTGAAGTCATATGCTGTGTATTGTGTTATATTCCATAGCCTTTCCTCTCAGATGTTCTGATCAGTGATGGTCTATGTGGATATTTTTAGCCTGCTAATGGTAAAATGATGGTTGCTGATGGGTGCTGTCTTTTCACCAGGTGCAAAGGAGGTGCAATCAAACGCTCCCTTCATTATGCTAGCCTGCACTTGAGCCTCTTAGAGAGAAACATGTCTGTGCATGTTTTGTTGTGTGTGCATGTGTGTGTGTGTGTGCTGAGTCATAGAATAAGTCACTATATAAGGAGATGCACACAAATACTGCGCGCACGCACACACACACACACACACACACACACACACACACACATTGTCACTGCTTGTTATTTTATAGGCAGTGTGGAACATAAATAATGAAACAATAAACCATTAATTAAATGATACTGATATATACAGTCAAATATGTATTTATTAATTTGTTTTATTTTATACATTTTAATGAAGTAACCCATTAGTGGAACCATTACACCCACTCCTGAGATAAGTGACAGTGGGATAAGAATGACTGTAGAGAGAGAGGGAGAGAAATGAAAGGTATGACAGAGAGGAGGCTTAATAGGAGAATTGCAAGTGAAAGTGATGTAGAGACAAACATGGGGGTTGAGCAAAGGAGGAGGGATTACAGAACAGAGAGTCCATTAGTAAGTGATATCTGGGTTCCTGGCAGAGTTACTGTGTGTGTATGGGTGAGTGTTTGTGTGCATGTGTGTGTGTGTGTGTGCATGTGTGTGTGTGGCTGGCACCGAGCTGAGCCACTAGAGTGGCATAATGGCCAATAAGCATGTCGATTGAGGTCACCATGGCGATGGCCGGGTTAGGGCAGGTTCTGGTAGTGAAAGCCTGTGCACACTATCCTAAATAAGGGGTGGTTAAGACCATATATACTTTTGTGTTTAATCGGTGGCTACTGTAACCAAACCAATGAAAATATGCTGCAGAACTCAAACAGAGGAATATAGTCATTCTTTTATTTACCCTCTAACATTTCTAAACCAAGTTTTCCATCTACTCTACTCTAAGTGTGCTTCACCTGCTTATTCAACAATCAATATACATGTTATACAAACATTGTTGTGAAAATATGATAAAGGACTTTATCTCCAAGACAATGACATTATAAATTGTTGAACACCTTTATTTAAGTTATGTAATACCTGCAATACTTTGTGAAAGGCTGTAATGCAAGGGATGTAATAATAATGCATTAATTTCACTGCCTCTAGCTCTATTTAGTCTGATTATCATGACTGTGTTTATATGCCGGATAGAGGTCATAGCGAAGATCAGGTCAGTGAGAGACTAAATGGATCAGATGACTTCAGGAAATGTTATGGACTTTCTGAACAAATTAAGTCAGTTTAAAGTAAATCTAAATAACACACCTTTTTTAATAGTTTATTGGCCTTTGTCCATTAAACCAGAGTGGACTCTCTGACATCATGGTGAGTGATATTTTTTAGTATCTATAGGACTGACAGCATTTAAGTGACAATTTTTGGACACCTTTCAAGGTTTGTTTTTGTGGGAGGGGAACAGTTGGACTTAAAAGAAGAAATGAAAAACATTCGCTATTAGATTGCTTTCGTTTCATGTTTATCACCTATATGTATTATTTATTATGTAGCCTGGGCTTCAATCAGGGTCCATTAAAGATTGATGTTGATAACCCCCCCCAAATAAATATTTATCTGTGTCAGTTGATGCACCATCTGTGCTTCACTTGACATGCTGTTGTGTGTATGCCATGTGCCTTCCTCTGCAGACATGACCAGACACCCCTCTACTGACTCCTCCCCTAGTGAGAGTGGCTCCACCCCTGGCGACAGTGGTTCTAGCCCATCACCCAGCACACCTCAGAAGCTGCCAGCAAGTTCCTCTCCATTTGGACCACGATTAGTTCGTTCGACGGTCAGTTCTTCTGTTACCCTGCGACCCCAACCTGAAGGCTCAGACCACCGCCACAACAACCCACCAAGACTGTCGGGAAAGCTGGGAGGCCATGGACCTTGCGGCCGTCATATCCCTGTAAAAATGGAAAGAATCAAGGTTTGTATGCTTCCGTTTGTAAATGTGATCATTGGTCACTGTAAACTTCCAGCAGAGACACTATGTAGAGGAGACATGCCATGTAGGTCATTTTGAATGGAGCTCAATGGGAGAATTCTGAAATGCAAATATGTCAGTTGGAGGAAAATATCAAAATAATAACATGTACACATAATCCATGAGAGCCAATCTTCTGCTTTATAACTGCCAAGCATTAACATGTTTAACCAATTGGTTGTATTGTCTTAAGCTACTGTCTTCCTAAATAACTGCCCGGGGCATTTCAATGTTGGCTGCAAGTGGCGAGACTTGCCTAGAAGGACTCTGGTTACAGTATATTAACAACAGTGACCTAATGTTGTTTTTGCATCAATTTCTCTCAGGTTCTCACCGGCTCTGAGGTGGAGAGTGATTTTAAAGACCCAGAGACAATGGACACAAGGGTAGTGATGGGCCAGGAGACCCTGCTCAAGACAACTGAGATTCGGCAAGGGAAGTCCAAATATCAGGTTGAGCCGAGCGGCCAAGCTACCATTGCACCTGGAAACCCCAGCTCTTCAGATCCTCAGACGCAAGAAAAAGAACCTGGAAAAGAGGACAGCCAAAGCCAGGTCCCACAGGAAGGCAATGATCAACAGGAGAGATGTTCTGTACCGCCTCCTATCACGCTCCCATTGCCTTTTCCCACTCCTCTAATCCCTGCCTCGTCCCCCTGCCCAGAACCAATCATAGCGAGTGACAATTTGACAGTCAACCAAGAGCAGAGTGATTCCCACTCTCAGGATGAAGTGCCTTCCGTGTCGTTCTCTGAGCTGGCCTATCCCATTCCTTTGTCTTTCTCCGAGCCAGCCTTTGCCGTAGACCCACTGAGAGTGGGTGTACCCTCGTCTCTAGACCCAGACCTGTACTATACTGCCCCCTCCACCCCAATCAAGATGGCGGGCCGCCCCTCCCATCTAAAGCACCGTTCCTATCCCGGCTCCCCTATCAGCCCCCTCTCCCCTGGCTCTCCCTCAGACAGTGAGGACCTCTGCTCCCCGCTCAACTCGCCTTCTGGTTCCTACGTCACAGCGGAAGGCGGTAGCTGGACCTCCTCTTATACTTCCTCCACTTCTCCCTCCACCTCCCCTAATCTGCTCCTCACCGAAGAGGCACAGGAGGCGCCCGCATGCTTTGTGAGCTCCCTGTCAGAGATTGGCGACGAAGTCGGGGAAGAGAGGACGCGAGGAGCAGAGAGAGAGGTAGATCACGGAGGGGCTTTTTGTCTGTACCGACCGGATGGTTTTGGCATGAATTCAGGTGTAGGGGGAACTGAGACAACGATCCCAGAGGAGGACGAGACAATTAAAGAGGAGGTGCTCACTATATCTAGAAGTAACTGTCGACCCCGCTGGGTCACAGAAGATAGTTCCCCTGTCAGGAGCAGTAGTGGCCGGAGCAGTGATTCTCAGGAGGACGGGGGGGAGTCAGAGAGCTCACTCTGCCCGTTAGAGGAAGCTCCAGTTGGAAGATTAGAGTATTCTAGCCCCATGCTGCAAGCAGGCCTTGAGCTACAACTGGAGGCCTGTGTTCCAGAGGGACATTGTGCACAGGTTGGCCATTCACCAATTATGAGGGTCAACGACCCAGAGCTAGCCTCTTCTACTATGATGCCTGAGATGGAGACCCTCATGTTAGCTTCAGCTAGCCTATCTTCTGACACCCCTGTCCTCCCCCTTCATGCCTTCCCCCCTGGTGGCTTGGATGGGGTTGACTCTAGTCCTTTCATGCTGTTTTCATCGAGCTATACTGATGATGGGCCTGAGGAAGAGAGGATGATCCCTGCCTCCCTCCTCTCCTTCCCTGATCACACCAGTCTCATATTCCAGGCGGACTCCATGGAGATCACCCTCTTTCCTACAGAAGAGGACAATGAGGTGGGAGAGGTAAATGAACAGAGGGATGTAGATGCTTATGCAGCTGGAGAGGAGGAAGCAGACGTTGAAGATGAAGATGACGATGATGATGATGATGATGGAGATGATGATGGAAATGAAGACACCGGTGAGGAAGTAAAGGTGGAGGTGGAAGTTATAGTGGAAGAAGAAGTTGAGGAAGGGCTCGAGGATGAGCACGAAGATGAAGACGATGACGAGTGTGATGGCAAAGCGGTGGATGATCCAACTGAAGAAGACACCTCCGCTTCCTTCCTTCATTCACTGTCAGAGACCTCCATCAACGAGGGGCTTGATGAAGCATTTTGCTTCCAAGACGATACAGACGACTCACTGGACTCTGCCTCTTATAATGGAGAGGACGATGAGCATCTGTACAGCACTGAGAGGCATGCACAATCGCTAGAACCAAAACTCCTAGAGCCATCGGATCCGAATGAACCCAAAATGAAACCTGAGCTACAGGGTGCAAGTGGAATGGGTATAGCAGAACCTTTGCAAGGAGGCACAAACGCGACAGTGACTCTCCCAGAGTTACCTCGCTGCTCTGAGCCAATACCCGTTGAAGCTAAATCTTCCAATAGCTTAAGCGGGAGTGAGAGTGAGATGGAGATCTCCTCTGGGTCTTCAGACTCACCTAACCAGGTTAAAGACAGGCCTCATTCCACCACTGCTACCAATGCACCTAAAACCCCAGCTGTTAATCCAACAGACCTTCCTGAACCCAATCCCCTTTCCTCTCTCCAAGCTACTCCCACAGTAGACACAACAGACCATAATTATTCAGCCCCACCACCGACATCTCAACAAGATTTTCCAGTTTCAGAGGTGGACATCCAGAATAAAGCTAAGCAAGAAGTAAAGCACAGACCCAGTGATGATACTCCAGGGAAGGAATCCGCAGATGAACAAGAAAGAGACTCGTTTAGATTGTTAATCAAACCTCGACATGCTCAGTCAAGCGGTTACAAGATGTCACAAGTTGCAGAGGCTGGAAGACCATTCGTATCCAAACCTGACTCTCCAAAAGATGCCGTGTGCAGAGGGCCTGTGACCACAAGCCTGTCCACCACACCGAGAGAGTCTGAGCTGGATCTTGACCAGAAGAATGGAAACACTTCAACTGAAGGTTTGCCTGCAGAGCTCTGCAGTGCCAGCGCTGAGGGTACTGCCCACTCTCTGACAATGGGATTGCCCACAGCCACAAATGACTTAAATAAAGGAGTCCCTATTCTTTCCTACCCTAAAGATCCTATCCCCAATCCTAGTAACATACCTGTATCTGCATCCTCAGAGGTAATCTCAGACCTGGGTGACAACCTGGCCCTGTCCCCTGAACACTTTCCCTGTGACTCTGCTCTGGAGAACCTAAGAGAAAACACAATCAATACAGAGGAGGGTGGCCCTGGAACTATTGGATCTCCCCATTCCCCACTTGCTATATCCCCTAAGAGGGAGAACTCAGAGACAGCTACAGGCCACAGGATAGATCTTGCATCTGGGGGTTGGCAGGCTGATGGCACGATGGGACTGGTGTTAGGTTTACGGCTAGAACCAAGTGCCGGACTTGGTGCCTGGGGAGCAGGGGAGTGTCTCTCCCTGTCTCTTGGGAGAAGCTATGAGTTAGAGGCGGAGAACCTTCTGGTATGTGACATTGAGGGGCAAAGCACTCAGACTGCTGTTGCACCCAACATCATCAGTGAAATACATGAGGAATATGTCATTCTTGGAGATGAAGAAGACAACAACAGTGAGAAAAAGGAGAGGATGGCAGACCCGGAGCTGGTAGGAGAGGGAGTTCCTGAATCCAATTTGTCTAACTGGAGGTCTATTGAGGAGATCTCAGAAGCAGGGGGAGGAGAGGATGGAAGCTCCAGATTTCCGGATGATGATGGGGACAACACAGTTTTACAAGAGCATGTCACATGGGAGAATGCAGAAAACGACTGCTCTGTTTTCAGCCCGAATGCAGTGGGTGGAACTCTGAACGCTCTCTCCGAGGAGGCAAGACCTCCGGCAGCAAATGTTAATGTAATAGAGTCCATCTCCAACATTCCACTCAATGATGGGCCGTCTCAGCCTTGTGATGCAGTGTCCGCAGACCAGTCAGAAACAACACAGGCAACATCATTGGAGGAAGATGCATGCACCACTTCAGGTCCTGGTGTTGTCGTAGATGAACACAACAGTGGTATTACTGTAGCAGACCAGTCAGCCAGCTCACCAGACAAACACCACATCATACAGCAGCATGCTTGTCTAAACCCTCAGTTGGTCAACCCAGAGAATAATGTAGCATTGTCTCTGCTAGGTGGATCATTTGGTTCTTTCAGTCCTAGACACAGATCAAATGAATCCAGACCAGATGAAGTTTGCAATGAAACTCCATTAATTTGTAAATATAACGTGGAAGAAATAGTTTCTCAGTCAAAGCCAGAGTTGGTAGAGCAGGGAATTGAATGCCAAAGAGATGATGATGCCAGTCAGAATACTGACCAGCCAAAGACTACAACACAGCAAATTGCTAAATGGGACTCTAGTAAAATCGATAATGAGGAAAGGACATCATTAGAAAGAGGGAAGGGTAAAGGACCAGAAAGATCAAGTTCTCCAGTACAAAAGAATCTAGAGCCACACTGTTGTCACACCCCAGGAGAGGGCCTTTGCACAGATAAACCTCTTGCTGCTACGAGAGACAAGAGAGGGAACAAAAACAAAGCCAGATTGTCCCAGCTCGGCGGACGAACGGACACAGCTCACCAGCCAGTTAATGATCCAAAGGAATCTGCTGTCCCTTCAGAAGAGACAGCAGATGAACACACAGCAAGGAACACAGGGATTCTTAAAGCGAACAGGGGCCAAAACAAAAGCAGCACACACACAATACCTGAAAATGAAAATGTCAGTGCTGGGCCTGACTTGCAAAGAAGTGGAAGTGGAAGCCCTAGTCCTGAAGTCCACGTTCCCAACCCCGAACACGGTAAATCTGCCTCCAATACTCCGGACAACCTCAATGCTATCTCAGCATTAGTGGAGGAAGCACCACAGCAGCAGGAGGTGCTTGATAACAGGCCCTTATCTGGTTGCCAGAACGGAAGCAGTAAGGACATTAATGACAACAACGTTAGGAGTGGTCACAGCTTGCCTACACAGCACAATATTTCATCCTCCCAAACTCCTCATTCACCTGCACCGCTCCATTTGTCTTCCCTTTCTCTTCTTTGTTCCCCCGGAAAGCCAGAGGACGACCTTTCCACGCCTATTCAGGAGTCTCAATCTGCCTTTTCCTCTTTTTGCCCTTCCGCTATCCCACTTCTAAACAATAGCCTTCAAGAGGCCGCACTCGCATCTTCTCTGCCAACACCTACCACGTGTGAAACCTGCGCCCAGTCCTCCTTTGTAGTAGCCCTGCCCAGCCTCTCCCAGTCTGAATCGGAGTCTCTGCTTAGCTCTGAGGCTTCAAGAACAGCAGCTGTTGTTCAGACCTTCAATTCTCAGTCGCATTCCCAGATGCAAACTAACCTCCATAGCCAACTCTGCAGACAAAGCATTCCTGAGCACACGCTGAATGTGAAAGCCAAGTGCAGAGGTGAGTTACAGTAAATACTGAAGGTAATGCATTAGCCACAGAGCATTCCACACAAGGAATGAACCTATCCATTCAGCATGATACTGTGAAAATAAATATTACTTAATATAAATACTTTGAACGAATTAGTCATATTTGATAGAAGTGTAGGGGATGTGTTTTATTTTCTCACAGTTTTTGAAAACTATATACAGATCTTTTTTGACCAATCAACACATTGTAGGTTCCACCTTTGCTGAGGATGACACGGACAGTGAAGACAACCGCGCTTGCCCTCCACAGCATCACAGAGGCGAGCCCCGAGGGTTTAGTGAAAACAGGAGGGGCTCTGGGCACGCAGAGTCAGAATCATCCAATCAGAGAGAGATCCAGCCCTTCGCTAACATGCCACTGCTAGACAGACAGCAAGGCTGTCCAATCCGTCACAGCCACAAGATTTCAGAAGAGATCAACCAAGCATTCAGAAACAATTGTAAGTTGCTCTTAAAATAATGCAACCTCCTATGGGACCAAATGTCCTAGATTTCCTTCTGTCTCTCTTCATACTCCACTTTTTGGCTATGGAAGCTGATACTGTGTCATGTAACAATTGAATGGACAATTCTCCTAATTTACACAGCATATCTTATGTCTGCACAATATGAATCATTTCAATATGCACACTAACAGCTTCACAAATGATGGAAATAGGGATGGCATGATCCACTGTTCAGACCCGATACCGATACAGATTCATGCACTATGGGTATTGGCCGATAACGAGTACCGATCCGATTCCAGTGTTAAATTAAATTGTATTCCTCACTGTGACCGAAGAAGAGACTGGAACTAATGTTTTGTATAAGGATCCATCAGGCTTGAACATTGCTTTCCTAACTCAGTAAAGCATAATGTAACACATTATGAATATAATGAAATATTACAATGTTGTCATGGTGGATGCATTAGTATAAGTGGTTTGGTTTAATTTAAGCTGCAAAGTAAATGACAGCCAATCTCTATTTTAGTACTTGGCTGAGGCTGATAGTGTGGCCTAGGGAGGTTAGACATGGCTGATTCTTGACAGTAGACCTACATGTGTACATTCATTTAATTGGATCAGCCTTATAGATTGTCACTGATACCGATACAGCTATTTAAGTCAGTATGGGACTGATTTCCGATCTCAGTATTTTATCGGTGCCATCCCTGTTAAATATTACATAGCATGCAGATTTAATTTTGGCTAATGGCCTAATTCAAATGCCTTGTGTAGATTAGAGTTGTTGCATTCCATAATGGTCCTTTTTCATCAGCATTGCCTCATCAAGAAGGTCTCCTGTAACTGTACTGTAACTGACAGTACACATGGCAAGAAATGATGCACAGTGGTATCTTTGCTGGTGTGTGTGTGCGTGTGTATTCCACAGTGGGCTCTTGTAACGAGTCGGAGAGTGAGGGGTCATTGGCTGAACTAGAGGAGCCAGGAATGGTCCCACTGAGAACCTCCAAACCTCAGGTCAGCCTTTTGTCATGCTGTCATCTCTCAGAGAAAAGAAGCGTGAGTGCCTGACAGACGACGTGGGTTGTACCAACTGAATTTGGCAATGTTTGCTTTGCCTTACAGTCCATCTGCTCTATGGATGAGGGATCCAACAGACCCAAGCAGAGCCGCAGTGAGAAGAAGGCGCGCAAGGTCTGAAGGCTGGCTTTGTAAAGATAATATGCTATACAAATGATTGATACTACATTAACTAAATTCCTCTTTATCCATTGTCCATTGTCTCTATGGAAACGTAGGCCATGTCTAAGCTGGGGCTAAAGCCAGTGCATGCTGTGACCAGGATCACTATCAGAAAGTCCAAGAGCATCCTGTTTGTCATCAGCAGGCCAGACGTGTTCAAGAGCCCCGCGTCAGACATCTACATCGTATTTGGAGAAGCCAAGGTCTGTCTGCCTGTCTGTCTGTCATGTCTGTCTGCTTGGCTGTCTGTCTGTCTGTCTTCCTGTGTGTTTGTCTGTCTGTCTGTCTGTTGATTTTTTAAAACTAATTACAACATACAAGAGTACTGTCTGTACAATTTTAACAGCAACTTTTATCATGAAGTAGTAAATATCCTTATTTTATTTATTTTTTATCTCTCTTAAATTATTTTCAAAATGTTCTCATCTCTGATCTCTTCTCATTTATTTCCTCACTTTCCCCCCCCTCTCCTCTTCTCCCCCCCCTGCTCTCCTCTCCTCTCCCCCTCTCCTCTCCTATTCTCCCCCCCTCCTCCCCTCTCCTCTCCTCTCCTTTCCCCCTCTCCTCTCCTCAGATTGAGGACCTGTCTCAGCAGGTTCACAAGGCGGCAGCAGAAAAGTTCAAGGTGCCTGTGTCGTCCTCCCCTCTGACTCCCCCTGCACCCCCCAGCCTCACCATCAAGGAGGAGAGCGAGGAAGAGGAGGAGGAAGAGGAGGAGGTAAAGAGATAGCGTGATGAACGTGTGGCTTAGTAACATGCAGGTTGAGGCACACGTGCTCCAAACAGAACTCTACATTCAAACCGTAGAAATAGCACCATCTACAGGCCAGTGACATTGCTGTGCACTAATGTACCTAATGTCGTCTGTAGATGGCGCTACTGCTACAGCTTGATTTTAATATTTCATTACGCTTAACAACTTGACATGTACACCGTTGTTTTTCAAAGTTAACAAAGTAACGATAAGACCTTTCATTTTGTTCCTCAGTATGTTTGAGGAACAGGCACTCAATACATGTGTTTACCAAAATAGGGACATCAAATCCACAAAGCCGAATGCGCTCTTATTTAACGAGTCACCCATTGCTTCCCTGTGCATGTAAGGTGGACGAGGGAGGTCTGGAGCAGAGAGACATTGAGCTTGTGATGGCTCAGGCCAACGTGTCACGAGCCAAGGCTGTCCGGGCATTGAGACACAACAAGAACGACATTGTCAACGCTATCATGGTGAGAATGAAAGGACGGAGGCGGGTTAGTGTGAACTGGAGGGATCGAGGGCAGATGGAACAAACGAATGACTCATATGCTACAGTGGTGGCGAGGGGAGAGATACCACAAGAGAGCATTACGAGTAGTTGAACGTAAAATCAAATGATCTCATTGCTGTACTACAGCACATTGTCCACTAGATGGAGCTGACATCACACAGTTGTTAGTCAAATTGGTGAAGCAGGGGGCTACGGCTGAATCTTTGAGCATTCAAGCTCAAAGTCATTGTGGGAACTGTGAGTTAATAAGATTTCTGTTCTTTGAATATTAGTTCACCTGTTCACGTACTGTCTTCTCTCTTGCATGCAGGAGCTGACGATGTGAGCCACCCGCTAGACACTCAAGCCCAAACGCCACTGACTTCTGTATAACTGCTATGTTGCATCCCCAGTACCTGCTAAATAAAGTCTGTAAAAACAACATGGACTATGCCTGACTGTGCATGCATCAAACCAAGGAAGTTAAAACAGAAACACACATAATACATTACAGTCACACACATTTGGTACAATATAATCCATGAACCCCTTGCTGACTGGTACATCGGTTTTGCATAATTATTGTGTTTTTTTGGGAATTATGTTGACTTTTTCATAAAAAATGATATGCTGCCAATTTTAACCCGTAACACAACAGGTGCTAATTTAACACATAAGAAAACAAAAACATAATATTTTTGGAAAATATTATGGTCTATATACTGTAAAATGGTCTAATAATATAGTTGCATGTTCTGTTCATCATAACCCCCCAAGAAATAATATAGATCAAGTGTGCCAATTTTGAGCTAAAACCGATTTGTACTTTTAAGATAAAAGTCATATACATAAAAGATCAAAGTAAGAATATTATTGTTATTGATGACTACAAGTTACTTGGCAAAATACATTTTATTGGATAATTTGTGATATTTTCCATCTTTACGATTCAAATTCAAACTGGTAAATTTGACCAGAGAACAAGAGTGTAAACCCTTTTCCAACACAATTGGAGGATTAAGATGAGTTGGAATAGTTATATTTGTATCACACTGCATAATACTGCTTGATCCGCCTGAAGCCACTGTACCTCTCAGCTTCATCTTATTGTGAAACCACTTTGCCACCATGCCTAGAGTGTATTATACTTATGTCAGCACACTACTAAGATGCTAGTTGTATTAGGGTTCTATATAGTCATTATGTATGATTCATGATTCAAGTGTTTGTGTATATTGTTTTATTTCTGCAAATGTGTAGATTTGTTCACATTGCAGGCAATCTTATGAAATCCTTTTTATGCAGTTATGAGATCATTCTTATGCATATCAGGCTCAGATGCATAATTTATGACAAGAATAACGTTCTGATTGCACTAGTGCATTTGTGACAATCAATCACTTTTATTGTATAGTATTAGTTTAAGTACAAAGCACCCATCTGGAAATGGTGTGATAAAATGAGTTTGGCTCAGAAAAGCAGAGGCAATAACATAACATTAGGGCCTATAGCGCATTGAGTTAATGACTTCAGGTTATAAACAGTGACTCACAAAGCTCCTGACTCTTCATCCTGCTCCACATGTTTACATTTAAACAAACAAATATCCCATTGGGTAAAAACAGATGTGTATTAATCAGTGTATGCAATGCATAGCTCAGTCTGTCAGTCAATCCTCAGCAAGAACAAACCCCGCTATGTAGGGCACAGTCAAACAATAGCACCGCTTTTAATCATCTTTTAAATATACTGTACAAACAAGTGCAATTTTTATCCAGTAAAGAGTTGCTCTAGTTGGTTTCTCTATAGGTTTACAAAATAGTTATACGTTCTTCTGAGTGCTGTGTCAGGAAAAGGTCTGTCACAAAAGGGAACTGAACTCTTCTCGTCTCTATAGAAGGCTCCTCTAGGTTTTAGGTGAGGTGGCTTTGGCAGGGAGGACGTTGTTTTCAAAGTGTCCCTGGTTGGTGATGTTTCCTGCAGGGTAGTACCTAGCCACCACAAAAGAGGACCCATCTGAAGCAATGGCCTTGCCTACACCTAGCTTCATAGTACTCTTCCACACCATGGCTGTAAAATGGCCTAGATAGAGAGGGAAAAACAACATGGATTCAACCGATACAGGAAGTACTGTATATGAATGTCGAGAAGGAGGAACATTAAGCCTGCTAGAAAATGGCCAGTTTCTCTAAATATTTGGAATAAATGTTTACTAATTGCGCTACTTCCTCTCTCTGGACTACATTTTGCTAATTCCTCATGATTCTATCCTATGAGTCACTGGCAAACATGACAGTTATTAAAGCAGTGTTGCCTAAGATAGAGGGTTTACTCAACAAGAACAACTCTCTCTCTCCATTGTGACATTAGCCTAGCTCTGCCCAACTATTTCTCTCAGCTCAATGTTTATATTTGAGATTACAGTCTAAAAACCCTGTTAGCTTTAGTGTTTTCACAGCCACCCTGCTGGCAGACCAATGAGGGTGGGTTAGTTAGATCACGTTGAGGTCAACCCTGTTTCTAAATGGTGGTAGAGCTAGATGAGGTGATTGAAACAATTGTAGAAAATTGGTGAAACGCTTTTCAATAGGTTCAAAATTAACCAGAGGTCTAGTCCCAGTAGGAAGCAACGACACTTTCCAAAGGAGCTTGGCCAGACCTTTTTTACAAAGTGAAAATTGAGTTTGGTTACAACAGGCTAATGTGACACCACTGCACACCAGTTGTATGTGTGAGCATCACCCATCTCAAATGTTACGACCAATAACGCCTTGAGAGTAAGTGGCTCCCCTGCTAAAATGTATTTTAGCATGTATACATATGCATTCAAACACTTTGAAAGACTAGACTACTAATAGTAATATTACTATTTATATACACAATGAAATAATAAAGCACACACTTTATTTGATCCTCTCAGGTGGCCCAGCTCTTCATTTTTAATAACCATTGTACATAACCCTAAAACGCACAGGGGGGGAAAGATAACAAATAAGGTTTATTCACCCACCGGTGCCCGAGGAGAACCCAGGGCGGTTGAAGTTGTACTGGGTCACTTCATCATACCAACGTTCTGCAACATCTTTGCCTGCACACACACACACACGCACGCACGGCAAGTTAGCCACAAAAATCACAACATTTTACCAATGAAAATCCTCCGCTGGTGTTTATTGCTGTTTAATGCTCCTTTTGTGTTTTCTTTTTTGCATAGATCACACCATCCCACCAGTGACATATTTCCACAGTGACTCAGGCTCTCTAAGCTCTCTTGCGGAAAACAAGCGTGGAGGAAATAGATCCCAGCTGTTAACTCACTGTGGGTGGAGAGGTCTGTCTGGAGCTGTGTGGGCTCCCTAGTCTAAACTGATAGACTGTTAGACGCCACCTGAATCTGCTTTAATGTCTTCAGTTAGAATAAATACTTGGACATGTTTATGAATGTGTGGAACTGCTGTTTAGTTGTGTTAGCTATTAGATGTGCCGGGCTATTGGAGGGCCAAGCAGTTGGAGTGCTATAAAGGCCAAGAAACGTAGATTGTGGTAGCAATGACAATGACCGAATTAAGATAAGTTGTAATAGCATATGTACACGTCACGTAGAACATGTTCATAGTGCATGTATTGAGTGTGTGTGCTTGCGTGTGTGTACTGCACACCTGGCTGGTCATAGGAGGCCCACGCCAGGTTTTCTCCACAGCTCCCTCTGCTGGACTCCTCGCTGTGCTTCAAGATGCGCGTGCTCGCCAGGCTTTCAGCATACCTACACAGGCAGACAGAAATAGAGAGAGAGAGAGAGGGAGAGAGAGAGAGAGAGAGTACCATGTCACAATGAAGTGCACAGCTTGCAACATCATTTCAGACCCTGTCCAAGAGAGTTGCCCTGCCTGCCAACCCTGCCGGATACGGGATGTTCAAGCCCATCACCCTGACCGTGAGCTGTGGGGGCGGGATGTGTGGGGAAACAGAGAATGCCGTTTCCCCACTACTGCTAAAAATGCATTACAACTTACAAAGTGACAACCTGTAATAAGTGATGTTACATTTTGTAGCCTTAGCCATCCAGAAGACAACTCACAGTAAGCACTGAATTATGGCTAAAGCCAACCAGAGCCATGTTCTTGCCTGATGTCCTGGATCCCCATGTCATCAACAAGACAACCACCACTGACTTACTAAAAGGTAACATTACCCTTGCGGTTAAAAGCTGTTAAAAACTCAAGAGGTGCACACGGCCCTACAATATTATCGAGAGTGCTCTCGCAGTGTTCTCACTTCCCGCTCAATTGACTGTTGCTTCAGTTTTAACCAAGGTCACAGCACAAGCATTGAAGTCTCATTGCTATATCTGCTGGCTAACTAAACATCATCTAAACAGCTTCTATCCCTCCATGATCAATCCTCTCAGATCAAACATGGTGACAGTTCACGTATGCTGATATCTAATCACGCATACTCACAGCTAAATTATGCTGCAGCACTCCTCAAAAACAGTAGCTGTATAAACCTACTATCTTTCTGCAAAAACTATATCTAACCAAGTGTGCTAATCTTGTTTTTAGATTTAAAATCTAGTTGGACCTTATAATATAAATGGCTTATCTAGTGACTTAATTTAAGTAAATGTGCACTTAATCTTATCAAGTGAATTTCACTTACTGCACTGGCAGCCAGTTTAGCTTGTTTTAAGCATTAGCATGCTTACAACTAATATTTGCACATTAATTTGATAGGGCATTATTTACAGTGATAATAGCATTACATAGCTTTCAATTCAGCCGGCTGTATACTCTATATTCAGTGATGCATATGTGTGTGAAAGTAATTATACTTTAGCTTATGCGAGTTGTAAAATGATGTGTGTGTTTAGAAAACGAAATGACAATATATCCGCAATTAGTGGCAATGAAGATGCTGTTGATATAACCTATAATCACACAGGGAAACAGTCATCGCACCAGAGATACATATACAGTGTGCGCCGCCAATTATTAAATGTGACAGCTTTACACTGAGCTGTCACAGCCGGCCTGATCAACATGACGGGGAGCGTTATGCGAACTGGCTGCTCGTTGGTGGAGGGGAAAGGGGCGGGTGAGGGGAGTGATGATTTAATTTGCGCTTGTTAACCCACCGTGTGGCCTCGCGGCTCAGCTTGCTGCTCAGCTTCAGAGGGGGAGCCTGATGTCTCGCCCGGTAGTCATTGTGGCTCCGCAACACCTCCTCAGCAAACTGCTTTGAAGCTGAGAGAGACCGGGAGGGTCAGATATACAGGGAAGAGGAAGAGAGAGAGAGGGAGAGAGAGGTTCAGATATACAGGGGGGAAGAGAGAGAGGGAGACAGAGAGAAGGGGTCAGATATACAGGGAGCAAATCTAAGAGCCCATCACTGTCTGTTCAGCCACCAACCAGGAGCCAGAGCTTTGATCTACCCATACTCCCTCCGGACCTAACCGGTCTGGCACGACTGACACTGGCGACATAATGGACGATGAGGCGAGGGAGATCGCGGACGTCACCCCCACCAGCCTGGTTGCACTCACTAGCCTAATCACTCAAGTCCCATTTGCTGGAGTACCCTCACAATAGGCAGATTGATAGAGCCACACACACACACACACACACACACACACACACGCACACACACACACACACGCACACGCCAGCACACGCATGCCAGCACATGTACGCACACACACACAGCAATACTAACAGTGTGCTCGCAGCAGGAGCATAAAGCTCCTTTAATGAGCAGCAGTAAAACCAGAGAAGGCCTGAATGGCAACACAATTAAAGTAAAAGCAGGGAGGAAAACTAGAAACACAATTGGTCTGTTTCCTCTCTCTGCTGCAGGCCTATCTTAAGGCTCAGCATGCATACACTAACACATTCTGTTGTTGTTTGTATTTACCTGACTTCCCCATGGTGTGGACCGGTCCAAGCAGGTCACCTGTGAGCTCAGCAACAACAACAACAGAGCTGAATGCTGCCTTGTTTCTTCTTCTTCTCTCCCTGTGTCGACCACGCTTCTCTCCGTTAGCCCAGGCTAGTGGCTGAAGTTGTCAAACAGCTGCTCATGCTGAAGGTGAGAATTGATTTACAGTTCTCTTTCTGACTCAGCAAGACAAAAACTTCCCCCTCAGCATTCGTGACACAACTTAAATATTTTCCGATCCTGTTCACTCGCTCTCATCATTCCTGTTCAGTCACTCTCGTCAACTGAACGCACTCTTGCCTTCACAAGACAGATAAGCACACACCATAGACACACACCCTCTCTCTCCACGTTGCATTAACTGAAAGGGGAGCCCTTGATAGCAGATTGACAATGACATCATCTCTGTGAGACAAGTGCCCTTATATGGGCCTGCCATGCTTTTTCTACAATACTCTGTTGTACTGCAGTGTTGTGCCAAACAATGGTTGTGGCTAGATAGTGAAAACAATGGTGAATTCATCTGCCCCTGAGGTCAAATGACATTGGTACTGAGGTTTCAAAATGTGACTTCCTTGGTTGGTATCCTCTAAACCACAAATATCCTCTCTGCTCTGCGCATAGTGCATGTGATTTTAGCAGGAAGTAGAGTAGATGTAAACTTGAGTATTGTCATTGTCAAGAGAGGAGTATTTTACAAACCAGTGTTACACTACAAAAAATAAGTATATTTGTCTAATATCTAGTAAAAATATCAAACTACACTTAATATAAGACACAATTACCTAACAAGAGCTCTT
>JAODLL010048785.1:0-19689 GCA_026546735.1 Forbesichthys agassizii | reverse complement strand
TTTGGTTCCGCATTATGCTCAACTTCGCACCATATCGTTCAAACGAACGGTATGGTGCATGGACCGAACCGCAACGTTTGTACCGAACGGTTCAATACGAATACACAAACCGTTACACCCCTAGTATATATATGTGTGTGTGTGTGTGTGTGTATATATATGAATGAAGCGATGACCTGAATACCCACCTGGATGTGCACTCTCCCTCTTCCCGCCACAGTGCCTGTGCGTGTCGCCCACATATGAGCTGGCCCTTCAGACTGGCAAGGTGATTGAGCAGATGGGCAAACACTACCCAGAGGTCAAGCTGGTCTATGCCATTCGAGGAAACAAGTGTAAGTGCTCAGCTCTATTCATGTGCTCATTAAAAAAAAAACGTATTCGTGTGCTCATTGAAAAAAGCGATCACTTAATAAAATGCACACAAACAGGTTTATCAATACAGAGTAATTATCTGTTAAGACATCTGTTAATAGTATATGTTACCAAACAGAATGTAATTGTTAAAATATTTGGAAAAAGGAAAAAAAAGCTGCTTATTTAATGAAACTATTTCTGAGATTTCCATCTATAAGATAAGTGTAAAGGCTATAAGTGTAAAGCTTATGCTTATTTTTATTGCTGATGGTGCCTCTGTTACAAAAAACGTATCTCATACAGAATGACTGGCGGACAGATATCATGTTTCACAGGCAAAGCAGCGTTCAGACAAAGTTATAAATATCTACTGAAACACAGCGTAATACGCTTTCCGTTACGCTCTCCGAATTGCTGTGCTAAGGATCACCTTTACTTCTCTGCCCCCCCCAAACTAGTGTTGAGCTAAATGTGAAATGAAAATTGTAGTTAAATTACAGTAGCAACCTATATGAGAGCTCAACTGGCTGCACCTGTAGCAGGTTGGGTGTGTGTCTGTGTACGGACCGCGGTTCTGTATTTCGGAACCACGACACGAAGAGTGGACGTTTGTATTACTGTTTCGGTTTCAGAACCGCTACACCCCTAATAATTATTAACTCCCAAACCCTACCCAGCAATGTTAACGGTGGTTGTCTGCTTCACGTAATCCCCCCCCCACCGCCCCCCCCCTTCCCCCCCCCCCGCCCGCTCCAGTGCAGCGGGGCATGAAGCTACAGGAACATATAGTCATCGGGACACCAGGGACCATGCTGGACTGGTGCCAGAAGTTCAAGTTCATCGACCCCAAGAAGATCAACGTGTTTGTGCTGGACGAGGCAGACGTCATGATCGCCACCCAGGGCCACCAGGACCAGAGCCTCCGCATACAGAGGTCTGTAGGAAAACTGCACCTGCAACCGTACGTCTCTACATCCAAGTTGTCATCATCTGGGCCAATGCTGATGTTTAAAAGAACAATTTGGCCGGTACATGATGGTGATAACGGTAATGGTGAAATACGCACACCTAGGGCTGCTCAATTATTGGGAAAAATGAATGCAACAGATGATCAGCCATGGCGGTCATCTTATTTGCCAGTAGGCCGGTGCTAGTCGCTGTAGGTGCATCCCTTCCCAAATTCCATAAACAGATCAAGCAAGATAAAAAAAGGTTTCTTTTAAAATGCCCCACAAGCTCTTGACGGGCGCCCTCCTTGCCCCAACGCAGAATGCTGACTAAGGACTGCCAGATGCTGCTGTTCTCAGCCACGTTCGAGGAGTCCGTGTGGAGCTTCGCCCAGCGCATGGTCCCAGACCCTAACATCATCAAGCTGAAGAGGGAGGAGGAGACCCTGGACACCATCAAGCAGTACTATGTGCTGTGTAACAGCAAAGAGGAGAAGTTCCACGCCCTGTGCAACATCTACGGAGCCATCACCATCGCCCAAGCTATGATCTTCTGCCATGTGAGTCCATGTAGTTACAGCCATGTTTGGCGGACCGTATCTTCCTAAATGTAGGTCGTCCTTTTTTATTGTTTGGACGTCTGGCTGGTCTCGCAATTGTGTTCCAGAAGCAATTGCATTTTATCTACTGCATACTAATACCACCAAGTAGGGATGGCAACGATATGATCACAAGTTATCCACTGCAAATGTAGCACTTTTTACACTCTACCACTGACAAATAATTTAAACCGTACGTATATAGCTTGTATAGATTTATTTATTTATATTTTTTCTTTCACTTCATGGAATAGTTTTGATAAGTGTAATTTATAATCTGGAACATGCAATAGTTGGTGCCACAGCTCACATTCGCTGTTAATGTATTGTTTAATAGCTGTTTTTCTACTTATCCCCCTTGCAAATGAATTGAATTCTAACCAAGGTACTTGGCCTTGCCCTAAAGCACATTTTGTGTCCTCTTACAAATGTACCTAGTGTATGAAATTACCCAATCCAGGGAGACCATTATCCAACCTTTTCAAGTCTTTATGAGCCTGTTTGAGACCTTGTTTAGAAACAGTTGCTGAGCCTCTGTTCTGTGTCCAGACAAGAAAGACTGCAGGCTGGTTGGCTGGGGAGCTGTCCAGAGAGGGCCACCAGGTGGCGCTGCTGAGCGGCGAAATGCAGGTGGAGCAAAGAGCTGCTGTCATTGATCGCTTCAGGGAAGGCAAGGAGAAGGTCCTGGTCACAACAAACGTCTGTGCACGAGGTACGTGGGAGACTGCGGTGTCGTTTGTGACGTGGTCATGTAGAGCTTTAGAGAAGCTGGTCGGTACATACATGAACACCATCCTAGTCTAATGAGATGGCCAGCAATGAGTAAATAAATGCATGTTATTGAAAAGGTTCAAGTCGTTTTCTTTTCAGCTTGCGGAAAGTTCCTGGGCATATCACTGTAGGAAACTTCTCTCAAAAGTATGCTCCGCCCCATTTTTAAACCCGTTTACGATATCAAACGGGCATACTTTTCAGATATTTTTCTTAATACCATCCATCCATCCATCCATCCATCTTCATCCGCTTATCCAGAGTCGGGTTGCAAGGGCAGCAGCTCCAGCAGGGGACCCCAAACCTCCCTTTCCCGAGCCACATTAGATAGCTCTGACTGGGGGATCCCGAGGCGTTCCCAGCCAGTGTGGAGATATAATCTCTCCACCTAGTCCTGGGTCTTCCCCGTACCACCTTAACTGGCTCTTTCGACGCAAAGGATTAGTGGTTCTACTTCGATTTCCTCAAGAATAGCTGAGCTTCTCACCCTATCTACCTACACCTGTTTTACTCAGTCTCAATCTGCTGGTGACTGAGGCACTTACTATGCTGCTTTTAAACTGATCTTAAACTGTTTCAGATGTTTTATACAGTTCTTATTGTTTTATATAGTCCTAGGTTATGTTATTGTTATTTATTATTGATTTATAAGTATATGTGCCGTTACGCTGCTGTACCTGGGTAACAATTTTCGTTCCCTTGTTTTCCAACATGATCGAATGACAATAAACTAACTAACTATCTCTAAGGGAGACACCAGCCACCCTCCTGAGAAAACCCATTTCGGCCGTTTCTACCCGTGATCTTGTTCTTTCGCTCATGACCTTAGGTGAGGGAAGGAACAAAAATTGCCCGGTAGATCGAGAGCTTTGACTTCCGGCTCAGCTCTCCTTTCATCTTAATACCTCCATTTCAATTTATCTTTTAAACGTTGAGATGGTCACAACAGAGGTTTTGGCATGGAGTTTTATGTCGGGATCTTTGTTACTTTTTCAGTAGCCATCAATGTTGCGAATCTATTTTCTTTCGCTATGCCTTTGAGCGAGGTTCCAATAAAGTACCGGTAAGCCTATGCACTCAACCTCGGTGAGGAGCACCTCGAGAGCTCTCTCAATCTCTACCTGTAAATGATAGGCTAACAAAGCTCCTTAAACTTTTGCATATTCATGTGCTATATAGCATTGTTCATTTATGGATGGTTGTAAGACTACACTGGCAGGAGTAAGATGCTCGTGCACGCACGCACATTTCAATGCAGGTTGGTATTTATAACGAGCAGACTGCGTACAAATGTGCCCGCATAGCTTTTTATCTATCTAAAAATGTTTATGCATAAGCAGATTCTGAGGTTTGCTCAGCTAAATCTACCATGCTGTTCTGTAGCATTGCCTGAAACATTTTATTTGAACCCAAAACAGTTGGCTGCAGAAATACCATTGTGGCATCAGATTGATCATATGTACTTAACGCCTCAAAAAGAAATAATGGGCAATATTGGATCTCCCCATTGACTTGGCCTGGAACGCTGGGTCCTCTTGTCTACATAAAGGGTGAGGCTGCTACAGGGCTATGCATTGGCAATATATCTGGCGATATACCGTACAGGCCAAAAGTTTGGACACACCTCATTCAATGCGCTTTCTTTATTTTCATGACTATTTACATTGTAGATTCTCACTGAAGGCATCAAAACTATGAATGAACACACATGGAATCATGTACTTAAAAAAGTGTGAAATACCTGAAAACATGTCTTATTCTAGTTTCTTCAAACTAGAATATAAGACATGTTTTCAGCTATTTCTTACTTTTTGAATATAAAAAAATGAAAATGTATTTAAAAAAAATATATATACATACATAAACAAAAAAATGTATGTATAAAAAATAAAGAGAACGCATTGAATGAGAAGGTGTGTCCAAACTTTTGGCCTGTACTGTATGTATCACGATACAGGGGCTACACAGTTCGATATATTGCGATACTCTATGCAAAGCTCAAGATACTCCTTTCTTATTTGTGGAAAACTGTCGTAGCAATGCTAATGTGTGGCACCGCTGCAATAAATGTAACACGTCAACCTGCTCAGAGACTACAGTTGAAAAATTAGCTTTAAGCGAATTCTGGTAACAAGCATCATTCCTCTTTTGAGGTTAATGTATTTTTTACATGGTCCCTTTCTTACAAATTGAGTAAAAATACATTTTTATCAAGTGTTTTAGAGAATGGATACAGTCTCGCTCAACGTAATGTTGCGAGGTTCAGTGATTCAGACCGCACACAATATCCCATCTATGGCAATGCTTTTCCAATGTGTGATTTTGTTTTGAGTTCGAATATCGAACAACCTTTCTCCAGAATGACAGACCTATACCTTTTCGAACTGAATGTCGACATTATTAACAACCACCACACATTGTTTAAATATCTCTGTGTGTCGTATGTTCAGGTATTGATGTTGAGCAGGTTTCCGTGGTGATCAACTTTGACCTACCGGTAGACAGGGATGGGAACCCGGACAATGAGACGTACCTCCACAGGATTGGCCGCACAGGCCGGTTCGGCAAAAGGGGGCTGGCTATCAACATGGTGGACAGCAAGTCAAGCATGAATATCCTGAACAGGATCCAGGAGCACTTCAGTAAGGACAAACACACACAAGCCTGGCTGACGTTGAGTGCAGATGAATGTTAATGTGTGGCATGGAATGGACGGGTAACTTGTGTTTCTGTCTACAGATAAGAAAATTGAAAAACTGGACGCAGATGACCTTGACGAGATTGAGAAAATTGCCAGCTAAACAGTGTGTGAACTCACGACGACTGCCAATTGAAATTCTCTTCCTACACCCCAACCCCCCCCCCACACACACTTTTTGATGGACTGTACGCATCTTGTTTTATGCTTTTATTCTTTAGTCGTCAAAATCCACAAAGGAAGATTATGTTTACACATGGACACCTCAGATGGGTGTTTTTTTAAGTCTCTAGAACGAACATACCCCGTTTCACTCTTTGTACTTTAAATAAAATAACAGATTATTTCTATATAATGCTGCAAACGCATGCATAGTTGCCTCTGTTTTAATGCACATTATAATTTCCAAGCATTGCTTTCCCCCTTTCCTCTTTCAATGCAAGTTATGTCATTTTAACTGCGTAAGTCCAAAGTGGAACTGGACACATGGTGCCACGATATTACTTTAGTTTCCAAAGATCATCTGGGGTGCGCGCGCACACACACTATCGAATGTAAACACATCTTTCAAGTTAGCATCTGTTCTTTTGCTATGGTGTTACTACAAGAGTACAAAGGGTGAGGCTGGGTATGATGTGCTGAGCAATAGTAATGGCATTTAATCTGTACGGTAACAGTAAAGATGGTGATAGTTGGGTTTCAAGGGTCTATGCAAACCATCATCAACCTGTGATTATTGTTATGAAATACTGTAACTTGATTCATAACATTTGAACGCATCATCCTTACAAGACCTCAAGTTTTGGTGTCGGAATTGTCAAATATAGGACAACAAAGGCTACCAAATACAATTAATCTGCTATTTATGTACAGTACATTTAGTGTTAAATGGAAAACTATACTACGCTGCCATTATTGAGCAGCACTAGTCACATTTCTTTCTTACCTCCATATCTTAAACTTATGGACGAAGTATCAGTTTTGTTTTTTTGTCCCACACTGTCCTGCACAAACACTCTAATCAGGGTCTAAAACCATTCTTCACAGGATGTGATGGGAGCGGTCAGTCTTAAGGGTTGAGGTGAAAAATGGAACTATGCCTTCCTCAAGTGCATTAGCTATAAAAAAGATTTTCTTGATATTCAAAGTAAATGGGCGTGATGTATCCTTACAAACACTTGAATTTGTAATATAGTGTGTCTAAAGGCTGTGGTTATCTTGAAACCAAATGTTGATTTGACTACAACCACAAGAGCTATGCCAATCAGATTCACTGTAAACTGCTCAAAATGTTCACGTGGACAGAGCACGTGTACTTGTGTACATATTTAAAATAGGTCAAAATGATTGGGGACTGGAACTATGTCACTTCTAAGAAGTGCAAAAACATTCCTTTTAGAGGTTCAATTTTGGAAATTGCAGCATTTTGACATGAATCAGTTATTACATTGATGGGTGACCTCACAAAAGGCAACAACAGGTCAATCTAGACCTTATAAAAAATCAACCCCATTAGGCTCCCAGTGGCATTGAGAAGCATGTTTAAGTGAGCCCCTGTTAAAAGGACTGTTAAAGGACAACTTGCCTGAAATCGGAAATACACGATGGGCAGATGTCACAAACAAAGTAAGAATGCTCAGATTGAACATGTTCATGCAGGGAACATATCTCAGAACTTTGGATAAAGCAGCAGCGTGTACTTTTGAGTGTTTTCGTTGATCCCCAATACAACAACGCTGTTGACACACTGACAAAAACTGCAACAGGACTATTACACGCCCATCTGTTGTAAACCTTGTTCTGTAAACGTCATAGCCTGCCAAAAGGCACGTGAACTAACAGGCTTGCAGTTTTATTGCCTGAGCTGGTATAAAGCCAGTTGTGTCGTATCCAGTTTTAACTGAATAATCTTGCATAGACATGACATGCTGTTCAATATGTGTTTGGCCTGTATTGGTAGCCGGTGCCGCGTTTCACAGTCAAAAGTTGTGTTTTCGGACAAACATGTTGAATTAAACGAGCACATAGATGTTCCCTATAAATCTGTGTATTGATGTGTTTATGGAGAGCTGTATTGTATTGTGAGATACATTATAGTTTGAGTACATTGTTTTTAATAGAAAAGTGGGTAGAGGGTATATATAATAGATTACATTTCTTGACTTACAGTACATGGGGACACACAAAGAGATATTGTACAATACACTAGTGACTAGGGTCTGCACAGGATGGCTCCATTGAGAATTGTAGATCTGGCGAGATGGAAAACAATTACATTTTATTATTGCAACATGTATGAATCAATCTTGCCTAAAAGGAGAGGAGAAAAAAAAGTTAATGCTACTGAATTAAACCACTTCTATTGTAAAATTAACTATGATAGATCTTGTTTTTACCATGGAAAAGATCAGTAATCATTTCAGTTCATTGGCCATTAGAGGAAGATCTGGCAATTTTCAAGATCTTCAGAGTTTTACTAAAACCCAAAGTTGACAATGATCAAATAAAATAAAAATGGTGGAGAATAGAGATTTTGTTCAATGATGGAGCTGCCCTAAGTAGGATCGGTTGCTATGGTTGCAACGAGAGTGAGATAAGAAATGGAAAATAAGCATCAACAAGCCAAACACCTGTTCGCTCCCTCCCTCTGGAGCCTGTTTGTCTGCCATTGCAAGACCTGTTGTACTTGTGTATTCATGTGATTGACAGGCATGGTCAAATTTCCTGATTGGTCAGATTAAGAAGATTTATATAGAGGCAGGAAGGGGCTATCAGCCATAGCAGATATTCTCACAGAGCGTTTAACTAACTGATAGAAACGCCATAGACAATCGTCAGCTAAACAATGACTCAATTTATACCTATAAAATCCTACCAAAGACCCCGATCACACAGACGCGTCGCTAAAGGCGTGGCTGCTTCAAAAGCGCATTGATAAAGCCCCCAATCACACAGGAACGGGCTGCCTGGGTCAAAGAACGGCTGCCTGTCACATTGACAAGCAGTGCGACTCCACGCCTTGCTCTGAAAAGGTGAATGTTTGAACACTAAAGTGCAGCGGCAGGTTAAAGAAAGTGCGTGCCAGGTGCGCCGCTGTACAATAGTAAAAAACGGTTTTGCTGGCGACATGTTTCTAGCCACGCGTTTCAGTTAAGTGATCAGGGCCTAAGGTGCCTTTAATCCGTCACTAATGCCTTTAAAGGTGGATTCAGAGATTGTAAGACAGTACACCTTTTGTCAAATTCAGTTAATATTTTCTCACGGCACGCTGAGAAAACAATAATCCAGTTAATAATGGAGAGGAGTTTTTTTTTAAAGAGAATCCCCGACTCCACCGTTAAGATGGTAACGGTCATGGTCATGTGACGCAAAGTGAAGATGTTAGCCTGTGGTCAAACTGCTAGCTTCCTATCTGCCCACCCACCTGCCTCTCTGTAGTCCACCCTGGTGAGGAAGAGGCCATCTGCTGGAGCAACAGTGCCCTGGGGGTAGGCCAGAGAGTCCTTGGCCTCGAGTAGCTCCTTTAGCTGGAGCACAGAGAGCTTTCCCTGGCCAACTGCCACCAGAGCCCCCGTCATCCTCCGCACCTTCACGGCCAGCCACAGGGTCAGATGAACAAGTTCACATGCAGACAGAAACAAATGGTCTGATTTTAACAGGAGAGTCTTGATATAACCTGCATTCGCCGTCATTCATCACTAGGCGGCACTCCTCCGTTTACAGTAACATCACATGTCCCGAGCCTGAACACTGAACGAGGCCCACCATCAATTTACCTTTCCCAAGCCCCGCCTCTTTTACTTGTCCTACCTAGTTACTGTAACTAGGTAGGACTATGCTCTACTGTTACAAGAGAACATGCATAGAGGGGCGTGGCTTGGGAAAGGTCAATTACATACTAGATAATATGATGGACAGCAAAAAAACAACACTAACCTGCTTATAAAGAAAAGACTTGCTTTTAAAGGTGAACTCCCAGAAAGGGACATCTCTGAAAGAGAGAGATCGCACAACGGGACAGTGGGCAGTTGGTATACACAATGAAATGCACTGCAACAATTTAATCACAAACACAGCTGTATTCTGCAGATGTGCTCTTACATAAGCTCACTACAGCCTGGTATGGTAAGCTAAGAGAGAGATCAGGATGGTCTCACAAGGCTAGCTCTCCGCCCCGCCACACACACACAGCAATATGCACTGTGTGTGTGTGTGTGTGTATATACACACATTTCACACAGCATCAAGGCAATAGCAGAATGTCCTTGAGGCATGACAGTCCATTTGGCATCAGTAGCAGAATGTGTCGTATGAAAGAAAGGTTAAATATCTCTTCTGTGTGTCTGTCAGAAATCAAAACAGTAACTGGAATGGGTGTCGGATATTAGATTTGATCTCTAGGTCACAAAGAGCAAGGCAGAGGAAGCGGCCAGTGTTTTATCAATGACTGAGAAATATATTTAAAATCAGATGCGATTTTACTGCAATACAGATCTAAAGGCTTATATGTAAAGTATATAAATTACCTATGAATATATATTTAATAATTATAATATAAGGGTTAGATAAAAAGGTAGGCTAGTTACAATATGTGTGACAAACTCACTCAAGAGGTTATAGGATAAAAAGCCTCTAATGTAACTTGGCTAAACAGTCACTGTAACAATTAAAACACACATACGCATTTCAGCCATGTAGGCCTTCACCTTCTTTAGAAGATTAACAGCTAGCCTATACAAGTACAGCCAAAAAGCATGCTATACTCTTGCCCTGATGAATGCCTACATGGCTGAAATGCGTAGGTGTGTTTTTATTGTTATAATTGTTATAGTTATATTAAAGGCCTTTCATCCTATACCAGTAACCTCTTCCTTAGACTTGTCACACATATTTAAGGATCACTGCACTGAAGAGCACCAGAGGTGTACTATTTTCATACCCAAGCAGCACTCTTCGCTCACTGCTTTGTACTGCATAGTTACAATATGTATTGGTTATCACCATAAATCACAGTATAAGGTTTAGCACAATGCTCGAAACATCCCAATTTTTAAAGTAATGAGTGCAGAATGTGATTTTGCATTGTCCTACAGGAAAATGCAGGGATGTCCCTGGGAAAGAGCGCGTCTGAATGGCAGCATGTTTCTCCAACATTTTTCATCATCTTTATGCATTGCTGTGTCCTCGCAGATGTGAAGGTTTCCCACCCATGCTATCGAAACTGACCCAAAAATGTTTTTTAAAAAGTCTAATCCTACTGAGTAGAGAATCTAAATTCCACATGACCCACTTCAATCCATTTGCTCTCTTTAGCCTTTGCAGGACGTCCGACCACAAAATAGAGTGGATTTGGCAGTTTAAGAGAGAAAGAGAGAGAGAGAGATGTTTATCCCACTGGAAGATGAACAGTGTGTTCCCGGTGACAACACAGTCAAATCGACTCGAGAGCAACAAAACCAACTGTGTCTCCAACTCCCCTCTCTCCTGTCTCAAACGTACAGTAGACCATGAAAAACAATTAGGTCTTGTTTGCCAACACAAAAATGGCTCCTCAATAATTCAACATGCGGTTTCCCCTTGTTTTATCGCTGTTACTTGGAACAGTGCCCCTCATGAAAAAATGAAAACATACTGCAGCTCAGCAACCTTTTACACGGCCAGATCCCACACAAGATAAAACATCAATGACATGAGTCTGATGAGACATGCAACCATAACTGTACAACCAGAGCAGCAACTGTACAACCATTGTACAGTTTTTATTTTATTTTATTAAAAAAATATAATGAATACAAACATTTGCATAAAGCTGGCATATCTTGTAAAATGTAAAAACACTTCAAATAGACAGGTATTTGAACAGGTAAAAATATGTGATTATTAATCGTGATTCTGACAGCTCTAAAATACATAAATGTCCATAAATACAATACATAAATACAAATGAATGTCTCTTTAATTTGTTAGTGTGCATTTGATGATAAAAAAAAAAGATTCCGACCTGTGGAAATGTGTGCGTGAGAAGGCCTCCCCTGGTTCTATGCTCACCACCTCCAGGGTCTTGACCGGACTCTTTAACACCGTGTCTGAGTTAATTGCCCTAAAGCTGCTGAAGTCCTGCGTCCCCACCAGCAGGGCGGCAGCATCACGCATGGCCCCCAAGTCCAGTTCTCTTGACATACCGGAAGTAGGGAGAAGTAGAAGAAGAAATATCTTTATTATCTTCATGGTTTGCTGTTTCCCTGCGAGCCCTGCAGAAAGACCAACTAAACTTGCTGTCACTTACATCTACCCCTCCCCTCACGCTCATCTCCACCCCTCCCTTTACCACAGTCGCATTTTAAAAACACAACCAGTGAGCCAAAAGCCAATGGTTCAGAGGGCCTCTATAAATAAAGTGAGCGCTGTACCTTTAAAGTAAAATGTGTAACAGATATTCAAATGATCTGATTCAATTTGCTATTTTATGTCCGTCTTTTTCTTACTGTTGAATATTTAGAATAACTACTGTGAGATTATAATAATGTTACTTTATTTTTCATATATATATTTTCATTATATGATGATGTATGTACGTGTACAAGCCACACTCCACTTTTATATCTACGTTACAATTATTACTACTCATTTCCTGGCCAATAGAGGGCGATGTATAAAATTATATCAGCCACGAGATGTTAACAGAAGAAGGAAGGCGGAAAGGGTAATGTTTACGTCCTGCTCAGGGAACTATTAGGAGTGGCTATGGGGTGGCTATATAAGGGGTAGATGGTGTGGTTAACAGGGCTGATTCCATTCTCACGGGGCTATATGCTACTACGCTACTGTGTGGATGGTATTCAGACCACGGCCATGGCAAATTGTATCTTTGGATAGTTCATTGCTTTTAAATACATTTCTCTACTATTCTTAACACTTTTGAGTCAGAGTCCTTTATTCCTTCTGGCTGAATTAGTAATATGTAACACTGCCAGACTTGATGAAGCACAGATAGAAATTATATTGAGGTTGCTTGCTGTTGTGGTGTGATGCTGCAGCAGCAGATGCTGCTATGCCTTCAGCTTGTCTTGCCCTGCTTTACGTTTCTTTAAAAAGGGAACACACAATTACGGTGCGTTGTCCACGCTCCCTTCCTCCCTCCGACCACGAGTAAGGGGACATTTTAAACGCGCCTACAACATCGAGTGTACTTTCACATCCTGGTACATGCCTTATTCGTCTGGTTTGTGGCGTGGCTTAAAACAAGGCTTCTCAAATGCTCAAGAAGTGCTTCATAATGTGCACGGGACGGCCAAGCAATCCACTAAACACTTAGTAGCACCACAAAACAGCAAATACAGTAAATAGAAAACTTGTTTTTCCTGAAAATCATTTATCCACCTCTCTAACAACACCAAGCGACCCCTCGGAACAACCCACCGTTTGAGGATTACTGGATTAGAGGACGCGTTCGCTGAAGACATGTTCTTTATTGTGTGTGCGTGTGTGTGTGTGTGCGTGCGTGCGTGCACATTTCCGTTAGCCTTTTCAGAAAATAAATAATTAGTAAAAATCTGTATGCATACAGTACGTACACACACACACACACACACACTTACTTACGGGATCCAATTGATGGATGAAAAGGGAAGGGAATGAAGGAATGGGTGGATGCTTGGAAGAGATGAGTGGGTGGCTTACGTGTTGCGGAGACCCCAGCACACCTTATAGTCAACGAGGGGAAGCTGGTAGGGGTTGGAGACCCCCAGGGCTACCCTGTAGAGGTACGTCCGTCGCTGGGCACAGTAACGGGCATGGAACTCAGGAGACACTCTGTAGGCACGGGTGACCCTGTGTGATACAAACGGCGAAGGGTAAACGGACAGCATTTACTGGATATAGCGCTTTTCCAACCTTCCCGGCCACTCAAAGTGCTTTGAAGGTGTTGCATACACATACATGTTGTGAAACTCATCCTCTGCATATAACCCATCCCTCAAGGGAGCAGTGGGCAGCCGCTGTGCAGCGCCCAGGGACCAACTCCAGGTTGAGCCCTGTCTGGGTCACTGGTCACATGACACTGACAGGAGAGAGTGAACCTGACATGTTTATAGATAGTGGGGGAAACCAGAGACCGGGGAGAACATGCAAACTCCACACGGGAAAGGCCGGGACGACCAGGCTTGGAACCCGGGACCTTCTCGCTGTGAGGCCACAGTGCTATCCACTGTGTGTAGCTTCACATTCAGCCATTCACACGCTGTCATGCAAGGCACCACTTGACCACAGTATAGGGTTAGGTGTGTTGCCCAGGGACACCTCAACACTTGGGTGAGGAGATAGTGGGGTTCAAACCAGGAACTTCTGGATCGCCTGTCGCTCCTTTAAGGTAAAATGTCAAGGCTACATTTCAGGTTAACTGCCTTTAGAAGCGTACATCTGCTGGTGTAACATATATATCCTGTTAATATGAGGGCGAAGGAGGAAATTACATTTCTTACTACACACCCGTGTAGTGAGAAATGTCAGACATGTTTTATATTTATTGTATGTTTCCCTTTGATTAAACATATCAACAAATGGCAATGTTCACTGCCATTTATTTACTGCCAATTCATTGGCAGGGAGAAACTCATTGAAATCATTGTGTGGAAAATGCCAATGGTGCAGCTTTACTTACAAAGCAGGCCCATTGTACTTATAGTAAAAGAGCTTAGAATGTCACTACTAAACTAGTCTGAAAAGCTGATAGGCTTATGCTAACGGTTAGCATCACAAAAGAATCAAAGGCTAAAGGTTCTTTTCATTGGACAGGGTTCACATGCATCTCTAACGGCACACAGAGTTATGGATTATTTATTTGTTTTGATTTCTTCTCCACAGGGGACCATTTCACCTTCAGTTGAGGACTTTAAACAATGTGTACACTCTGTGACTAATGGTGTATTCTGGCTCTGAGTTAGAGGTGGTAAATAAATACAGTATTCTACACATGTATAATATCCTATTAGTAATACATACTAAATATATACTGTATATTAGAGTGGATTAGAAAAACAACTATATATGTTACTAATAAACACTGTAATCATTGTAATAGTGTGAATTTCTGTTTAAATATTTCTGAAACATACCAAGCAAGCACACTGATGGTAAGACATCCACCTTTAAGTAAGTGGGTTTGTGCATTATATCAAAATATGCATTCATGTATGGGCCTAATACATAATTTATGTTCTGCATACAGTACATATTTTATTTCTGTGCCAGCATTAAATAAAACTAGGTTATGTTTCCTGGGGAGGATAATATGTGTGACACATGGCAGAGGAAGCCTTGCCTCTGCCTTCAGTGTCTCAATATGTAATGACAGTCTCCATATTCCCCTAAACACACACACACACACACACACACACATACACACACACCTAAAACTTTAATAAGAAGCATTCCATCCTGCCATTACTCAGAGTTGGGAACTGTGCCAATCATGTGCCACTGTTATGCACTGTGCACCTATTATGGTAAAACATTTCAAGTTAATTGAGTCGCATTCAAGTCTAAATCTTACATTTACTGTATGGTGGAAGAGATCTGAACTCTGAATTGCGATTTTTGTGTTGTCATATCTGAATTTAAAAAAAGCAAGGCCTACAGTATTTTACAGCAGCACACAACTCCATCTGCTCCACAATACTTTGAATGTGTACTAACTGTATGCTGCTTTGTATAGTGTCTGGTAAATGTCCTAACTGTAACTGTAAAATAAAATGACTAAGGCTTTCATGAGCTAAAAAAAAAAGTGGTGAGCAAAGATGAGTCTGAAAAGTAACCATAATACATAGTAGATTCAACTAAGACTATATGCATGCAAACAGAATGATACATGTTATTTCGACAGATTTATAAGACCCTGTTTACATTTTATAGTACATGTTCCATGTTCTAAATCGTAGTCATTGTAAAACTGGATGCGAAATCCGACAAAACCCCTTAATGCAATAAAACAAATTATTAATATTATAATGTATTATGCTTGGAATGCTCTTACACATCTCATCCAAGCTACGTGTATTACAGCTGTATTTACAGTAGTAGTACAACTGTAAACACAAGCCTTATCATTGTTATGGCAACTCCCAGTAAGTAGAAAGTACATTAAGAGGAAACAGGCAAATATACTGCATTCCAACGACCATTTACTGTTGGATAGTAACCTTAATGAAGTGCACGTGTGTGTGTGTGTGTGTGTACTTTTTATCATTTCCCACACATCCACTGTTTTAGAAGTAGGAATCTGGTCACCATTTAAGTCCAAATGTCAGCACATTATTAATAAGCCAAACAGCTTCCTGTCACCAATGGAGGAACATCTTTTTTTATTGTTGGAAAATATATAATGTATTAGATTTGATTTTGACGTCTTGACAACAAACAGCACAATTTGTGAATATTAAAAGTGCTTTTTTTTACTGTATGAGTGTAATATTAGTGTAACACCCAGGGTTGCGCTGAAAGGCGGCACATCCCTTTACCGGGTTTGTCTTGCCGGTGTACGTACCGGCCCGCGGTGTAAGCCCTTGCTCCCAGTCCCAGCGCCTCTCACCCACAAGTGCAATCAAGGGCTTGCTGCCAGCGGTGTGGGTGAGGGCATATAAGGCTGGAGGACTACTTTCAGTAAGTGGGTTATTGTTTGCATTTGTATTTGTGTTCACGCGTACTGTGTATCGCTGAGTCTTACTACGCTGAGAAGTGGCTCACCTGTTCATGTACTACCTGTGTGTATTTCGTCTGTCTGCACTTGCTATCACCCTGCGCTGTTACAATTAGACCGATACATGTATGCGGCTTGTATCGGAATCTGAGGGTGAACTTATGACGCCACAATATCATGGTGAAATGCTGCCCCCTAATGGTTTGGAGAAAATGATCATTTTATACACAGAGCACCTTTAAACTCCTGGGAACCCACCGGATCGCCTCTTCCTTCAGGTAAAAATTGAGGGCTTCCACCAGCATGTCCCCAGTAAATGGCGGCATTTCGTTTCTGCGCTGTATGTCAAAGTGGGCGGAGTTAGAGAGGGCGTGGACGCCGCTGTCCGTTCTACTGGAGACATACAGAGACACGGGGTTCACCGGCTTCAGCCTCCTTAGTGCATCCTGAAAGACAGACATACAGACAAAATTAAAAAAGGAAGATATAAACAGACAGACAAACATACTTAGGTAGACTTATGTAAACAACACCCTGTAGGCTACTTCGTCATCACTGCAAATCCTTTATAGTTCAGTGCCGTCTGTTATAAACGTTACACCCCTCGATTTGCATTGTTAGCCTCGTGAGAGCATGCTGATCTCGTGAGCTTCAGGTGGACTTCACCGCGAGAGAGCTTGTGTGTAATAAACCATCTAGCTATTGCATTGTGTCCACAGAATCCCTTTAAAATGCAACTTCATGGGAAGATTGTGTAGAAAACAGTGCAAGTCAAGTGCCAGCTACTTCTCACTCAGGCAAGAGCGGGGCTTCCACTTCTTGTTTCCTTGAGTGCAATTATTCCTAAGAAGCGTAACTTCATTTAAAAAGGACATTTTAAAGACCCTTGTTGTAGGCTACTACAGTGGAACAGTGAATGAGAGCAAATAATTCATATGGTCGATCTAGCAACTGTTTAATAGTAAAAAAAAAACACCCTTTGATTAGATCGCCTACCTAAGATGATTAAGATGATGCTTTCAGTGATTGCAAAGGCCATGTCAGGACTTTTGTCTTTAAATCACCTTCAAACTGATTAGTGTAAATCTTTACTTTTGACTAGCCTTATGCAATGAAAGCTTGTGGCTAAATACACAGGCCTATACCTACACATTTGCCTTCCCTACATAAAAGAGAAAAACCAAACAATTATATATTCAGTATTTCTATGGCAAGCCGTTTTGACTAGTAATAACGTTTAGACATATCTATTTTTTTTTTTAGATACTAGTATCTATTCCATGTACTGGTTTCTATTCGAATAGTTACTAGTATCTATTATTTAGTTACTAGATATGGCTTGCCATAGTATGCATTTCACTTATGACGTTTGTGTCTTACCTCTAAATAGTTCTGAACTCCTTTCACCTGCCGGTGAACAGGCTCCCTCACTACACCACTGAAATAATTAGTAAACGTTTAGTTAGGCTAGTGGTACACCGGTACCAAATATTTTATAACACAATTGAATATATTACAGGCTACAAATAGTAAACCTACCTGTATTTTGTTCCAATGTACTGAAAAAAAATGAGATAGCGTGGAAGGCTTTGCATGTTCTCTCTCATTTATCACGTTTCCTAAAACCCAATAAACTGTTCCAACGCACAGAGAAAAAGTTTAGGCTATTATTCGTTCATGTAAAATATAAGTACGATCAAGATGACACAAACCAATGAAGGCCTAGAGCATATTTTAATTCAGACTTCAAACGATTGTAATGCTACAGTACAGTGTACAAATAAATAAAGAACCGTCCATCGAGGAGGCTTCGTATCAGCTAGGCAAAGTTTGTTTTATTTCTAAACATCAACAAGTATTTTCCTACAACTGTCTGTACAATAACCGTTATTATTATTATTATTATTATTATTATTATTATTATTATTATTATTAATACACAGTGCGATTGTTAGACATGTATTTTAAACAAAAAGGTACCATAAGGACACTCATCCACATTGTAGTCTTGGCTTTACGCCACCTGTCGCCTGCACAAAATACACCTTTACTACGACTATATAAATCACATGCACTTGGCATTAATGTGCTGCCACAAAAGAAAACATGAATTTCACCATGCTTTTAGCTGTCATGTCAGTCTTCTGCAGCATGCTAGGGCTAGACTGTCGTGGTCCATTTATGCAAACTCCCATGATCCTCTTCGTGCAGCCATTGTGCTTATGGGCAAGGTAGTTTTACGCGACACTCTTCTGTAAAGGCTGCCTCCCCTTCTCCCCCTTCTCGGCAGCGGCGGCGGCGGTAGCAGGGCGGTAATAGTAATTTGCCATTGAATTCTATGTCAGTGTGAACGAGAGACTGTCAAGTCAAGGGATACCAGTCATACGGTTCAGGCGACACCAGCATCGGGCAATGAAATTGGTTCACTAAAGTGGCGGGACTAACAGACAAATAATCGAAAACATGACGGTCGACTTTGAAGAATGTATAAAAGATTCGCCCCGTTTCAGGTAAGATTATGCCTCTCAGGCTTATCACAGCGGTGCGCAAAAATGGCACACCTTCTTTTACGAACATCTTTTTTTTCTCTCGTGAATGGGGATTTACCCATGTTGGATCTGGACCGTAAATGATCCTGGTTGTAATGTTAAATTTGTATTCTTATTTGGTTTCATCTGTCGGTCTATTGCAAGGTATTTTTATCCGAGTTGTTAACGATAGTCATTTTCATTGCAATATCTAGAATAATGTTATCGGTATGCTAATGTGGCCCGCATTTCAGGGATGTAAGATTGCACTCCGTGAACGGCTGTACGTCGGACAATGAGGTCCAGTTGTGCTACAGTTGTTCTTGCGTTTTATTGCCGAGCGGCGAGTATGCGAGCGCCTGCCAAAATCGCCTTTAACTAGGCTAATATACATTCCAATTACTCGCATGAGCTTGTTCTCAAGCCTCCTGGTGTGACGCACAGTTTGTATAGTTCATTCATAGTAAGACTATAGGCCGTATAAACCTACACTCTCTGCCTCTGTGGCGGGACAAAGTCGATGGAGAGACACTATAGATGCCCTTGCTATAGCTGCTTTGTTGGCGAAGGGGCAATAAGGACAGGGCTTCCTCAGAGCTCATATGCCGGGCACTGTCCCAGCAGTCCACCCGTCCCCCTACCTGCTGGAGGGTATATGGAAGGCACACTCGAAGCACGTGCCATTTCGGTGCTGCTCCTCGCCTATGGGAACATAAGCAGGAGAGGATTTGACTGAATGTAGGCCAGGGAACCCTCATTGAGTCTAGGAGGTGGGGCTGTGTGAATATGATGTGATGAGTGTCTATTGGGAGGTGTTTATTCTGTCTAAATAAGTGCTGTCATTTAGCTGGTCAGTGTCAGTTAATATCCAGAACACTGGCCAATTGTGTATATGAAACAACAGGCAGTTAAAGTGCCTGTATATGACTTTCTGCCACTAGATGCTACACTGCCAACGGACGCAACTCTCCACAAAATAAACAAAACATTGCATCCTTTATGCTGCTATGATTTCTATATATTAGGGGTGTAACGGTTCGTGTATTCGTATTGAACCGTTCGGTACAGACGTTGCGGTTCGGTCCATGCACCATAC